>JAZKJV010001148.1:0-229405 GCA_037367405.1 Ottelia alismoides | reverse complement strand
TTAGCTACTAGGGACAGAAAAAGCTCCTCCCTTGGTTTATACTTCACATTATAAAGAGAATCCCAAAAGGTCTCAAAACTAGCAATGTTCATCGATGCAATATAGAGCTCTAGCCAAGTCCTTGACGTTCTTTCGAAATGACAGAAGAGATGCTCCAGGATCTCTATCTCCACACCACAAAGAGGGCACAGACCGAACACCCCGTTGAAAAACATTGCACATCGATCTCCAATAAGGATACGCTTTCTTATGAAAAGCCACATAAAATGCTGATTCTGCTGGGAAGTTCCAAACTCCAACAAGCCAACTTTCTCATCATGTTCTCAATCAAAAGAAGCCAATCAACCATCTTAAGTCTACCAGAAGATAACGGTAAACCGAAGTAACGAATAGGCAGGGTCCCTCTCTTCGTCCCAAGCTCCGTACAATACATCTGGGCTTATAGATCTTCCATGTCGAATAGAATAGCTATAGATTATCTGTGGTTGAGAACAAGTCCAGAAAGCTCCCAAAATCTCGAGCATTGTTGCCATCCCCTTAGCCTCCATTCCTCCTTCAATGAAAAAAATGGTGCCGTCGCATACTGAAATAGAGGAACTTAAATATCTCCAAGAGAAGAGCCTGTAGTAACACCCTGTTGCAATACGTGATCAACCATACAAGGTAAAACATCAGTCGCAATGATAAAAAGCATAGGGGCAAGGGGGCACCCTTGATACACTCCCCTCTACACCTGGTAGAACCCATCCTCAATTTGATCGTTGACAAGGACTGAGTACGAGGTTGTGGTGACACATCGTTTTACCTAAGAGATCCAGATATCCCGGAAGCCCCGTTTCTCTAGGTATTGCCAAAGAAAACGCTAGTCAATCGTGTCATACGCCTTGGAGAAGCCCATTTTCCACATAACTCCTTCAACTCTACGCCTCTTTCAGCCTGCAGTGATCTCTGTGGCCATTGTTATACGGTCACCAATTTGTCTTCTAGAAATAAAGCTAATTGCAGCGGAGAAATAATATAACCCAAACCTCTGCTCAGTCTATTCGCTAGCACCTTGGCTATACTCATATAAAGAGCATTGGAAAGAGCAATCGAGCGAAAGTCCCCTATATGAACGGCCACATCCTTCTTCAGAAGTAAGAAAATGAGTGCCATGTTTGATCCTCTCTAGTGCTGCATTATCACTACATAAACTTTTTCCCAACGACCAGCCAAAATTCCTTAAAGAAAAAACAGGGAACCCTTCAAGTCCAGGCGCCCCATCCGCATTCAAACTCTAAACAACAGTTTTTATCTCCCCTTTCGTGAAGCTCAAAATCAAATTATCTGCATGTTGCCTTGAAAGCTGGTTAGCCCCCAAACCTGTCCACCTCCAAGTCTTTCCCTCTAAACGTCTAGATAAATCTGAAAAATGGTCAGCAATCGCTCACCCTATTTCACGATCTCCCCCCACTCAGATAACCCCTCTTGCTCCAAATTGTTTGTGGTGGAAACTCTAGGGCCCTCTCCTTCCACCTCTGTGAATCAAAGCACATGCAAATCAACCCTTTTCATGCAATTTTCATGTGGAGGAAAACAAAAATGCAGTAATTTGACCCTCATGCACTCCCAACACCACATCGGGTTGTAGAGGACACCCAAAGGGCACAATCGGACTTCTATTTTGGCTCTGAATGTCGCATGTACTGTCGAGTCCTGCTTCAACGCTCAACGAGTCCCCAAACCCTGAATCAGTACTTGGATGAGATATTTGCAAGCCCATATCGAGTCTGACACCCGACCCGAGAACCGTACTCGCAACTTCACAAGAAAGAACCAGAAGTGAAGCGTCCGAAAAAAGAAGCGAAAATTTATACTGCAGACTAATCTGTCCTATCATGACATTCGAGCCCAAGATAACTTATCTCGGCATCCGACCTTTTTGTCGGCCTTTTGGAAAGGAATATGGTCTGTGATGCCATGGTTTCCTAATCCATTTTGCCTAGTTCTTGGTAACGATGAATTTTTTTTATTTCTGGTTAGACAAGCAAATGGGTAATGGCCCTCTTTCCACTCGTTTTCCATGCCTCTTTGCGTTAGCTGTGGACCGCGAGGCACAGGTGGCGGACTGCTGGACCTAGTGAAGTTGGATGCCTTTGTTCTTATCAGATTTTTCCGATCAACGTCTAGAAGAGTTCATTCACCTTCTGGAGTTTTTGAGTCACGTGGACGACCCACCCGAAGAAAGAGACCATTAAGTGTGGAAAGATAATATGTTTTCAGTGAAGTGTGCATACAGAGCGGTGGACAAATCTCCACCTCCAATTACAGATATTTTGATTTGTGACTGCAATATCATATGTAAAATCAAGCTGCCAAGCAGAATTAGCATCTTTTTGTGGTTGCTGAGAAGGAAGCGGATTTTGACAAAGGATCTTTGCATGTGTTTCTAATACATGTCCTTTGTGTGATTTGAAGGCAAAACCATATAGCATCTCTTCTTTCATTGTGGAAAGTATTCCCCTATTTGATTGGAGCGTGGGATAGATTGGTTGAATCTTTGTAGTATAAAGGCATTATGGGAGTCTTTACTTGTAGGGAAAAGTTACATCCAGAGATGTGCTTCTTCGTCCATTAGCAGTTATTTGGGCATTATGGTTAGTTAGAAATGGTGTAGTCTTTGCTTCGCAATGTTTTAATCTTGATAATGTAATTTCCCATGCTAAGACTCTCCTCGAGTCATGGCTTCTGTAAGTCTTTATATTATCTCTATCTTAATATAAGAGGGTGAACACCTCAGCGTATTTCCCCCTTTTTGACTAAAAAAGACGTGTAAAGGGAGAGGGTTGCATTGGTAGTCAGCCATATGGATTATTGCATACAATCAGAATTCATCGGAGTATCTCTACCTAGAGATGCACATCAGTAGTTAAGGTAGTAAAGAGATGGCAAAGGGCGCTACATCATCGTCCAATGTGAAAATTTTGCAAGAATTTTCTCATGTAGGATGAATGCAAGTAAAGAATCTGGAACCACAATGGATATGCAATAAAAGAAGTAAATGAATTTAAATAAATATGTTTCCTTATATATTTACATAGACTTATACATTTTCAATCTTATCATAAAGAAATAAAAGAAGTAAATGAACATTTTCAATCTTATCATAATGAAATACAATCTTATCATAATGAAATAAAAGAAGTAAATGAACATTTTCATTATTATCATAATAAAATAAAAGAAGTAAATGAATTTAAATAAAGTGTTAAGCATATTAGAATAAGTTTGCTTTTAAAAAAGCAAAATAAATAAAATAAATATGGATTCTCCATGCTTAAATAAGTCGACTAATCAAGTCGAGTAATCGACTGACCGACTATTGACCAATTAGTCAATAATCAGTCGGTCATCCCACTGACTAGACTAGTCGAGCCAACTACTTGAGCTAGTCGATCGACTATTACAACACTGATTATACTACGTTCATCTACTATCACATAACCAACTATCCATCTGAGAGGTATTGGGCGAAGCTTAGCAAACCATTGCATGCCAACTTAGTATCATCATATGATTATGATGCAAATACAACAAAGATGACTTCGGATAAAGAGACCGTTAAACAGACGGTCCAACTTCTTGTGATAGACTACTCCAAACTCATGCAAATGCTACAGACTTCTCCTATATGTGAGAATCCTCCTGCTAATTTAGCTACATTCTCAAGTACTCTATAACTGACTATGTTTTTGCCTCAATGCCAGCATGAATTATTGATTGTGGTGTGGTGCATCTACTTACTTGACTAGTGATGAGAATCCTCCTGCTAATTTAGCTACATTCTCAAGTACTCTATAACTGACTATGTTTTTGCCTCAACGCCAGCATGGATTATTGATTGTGGTGTGGTGCATCTACTTACTTGACTGGCGAAGGTAGTTTGCTGACATCTTCATAATACCACTCTTAAAGTCAGTTCATTTAACCAATGGTGCTTGTTGAGATATTAGTTATCATTTATTGCTTTGTTTTAATTCCTTTTCTTTTATGTAATTTTCCCCACAGGTTTCTCTTCTATATAAAAGAACCCTAGGACCTCATGAATAAACAACTTATTCTTTTCTCTCTACATAGTATCAGAACAACGATCCTAGATCGGAGTTCTCATACCTCGTGCCTTAATCTCACCAGCCGCCCTCTCATTCTCGTCTCCCTTGCGCGTGTGTCGCCTCAGTGGTCTCCCGTGGACCATAGGATGCATCACAAGGCCTTCTTAGGGTCCTAGCAACGTCGCCGAAGGGCCCCGGCCCTCCAAGGTCGTTGCTGGTAGCCTCCCAAGGGGCCCAACCAGCGCCGCCAACCTGTTTTTGGGGCTCGGCAGCAGCTAACCAGGCCACTGGAGGCCTCCATCACTGCTGCCAAGGCACCCTTGGTGTCACACTACCCTGTCCGGGGCACCCTACGTATCCACCAAGTCTCCTAGGACCTCCTTGCCTCCAATAGGCCTCGTAGGGTTCTTCTACTGTTCTCCAGTGTCACCCAGATCTGTGGTACTGTCTGATTTTGACTAAAAACATGCTTTCAAACCTATAAAAACATGTTTTCCGACCCTAGCACGGATCGAGGATTGACAAGGATGATTGTATGAGTCTATACATACAATCAATCCTTTATATGATGATGTAGAGTCGCTCGGACCGGTCTACTTTCCCCGTCGAGTTCTATTTCGGCGTTCTTTTTCATCATTTCAGAAAACAAGGGCGACATCTTCTCTTCATCCAGTACCTTCAAGGGCCCGGCTCCCATCATGAAGATGGATGGGACCAACTACGAGTTGTAGTCCAAGTAGTTTATGACCCTGATGTAATGCAATAACAAGGAGCACATTCTCATAAAGCTTGAGCTAACGGACAAGACTGGGGACAATGCTTCGTGGAAGCAAGATGACGTGTATACGCGTGTTTGGCTATCTGGAACTCTCGGTACAAGGATTGCCAATGATATTGTGAATCAGCCCACCGCCAAGACGATGTGGGATATTCTGACAGCTACATATTCCCAAGCGAAGAATGAGTCCAAGAATCTTCAACATCAGTTTGATATATACACGATCACGCAGAATGGCCTTCATCTGCATATATTTTATTCTTCGCTTCGAGGCATGTTTGAGAATCTTCACAGTTTCATGCATGTTACCACTTCCACAAAGCAACAAATGACATAAAGGAACTCCACGATGGTAAGAGTCCCCGGATCTGAAGTATGAGGCTGCACTCACACAACTCCTTACATGCGCAACCATACCTCCCCTGGAGGAGGCCTGCAGTCGCCTCAGTATGATTCTTATCCCACCCGCTATCTCTACAGAGACCTCAGAGATGGCTACATCTCACGGCAGGAGATGTCCTGGAAGAGGCGGACGTCAGCGTGGCCCCTGCACCTACTGTCATCATACAGGACACTCCGAGGACACATGCTATCAGAAGCATGGATACCCCACATATGCTCGAGTGGTAGAGCAAATTGAGCCCCCAGGCACTTCGTGTCCTCAGGCAGATCCACGCCTTGATGATATTGTCTCTCATATATGGGAGATCATGACTCATGTTGTCGCCACCACTACAGGTTCCTCAGATGTTGCAGTTGTTGTTAGATCCTCTTCGAGCTCCTCAGGTATAACACATGTCGTTATCAGTTGTAGCAGGGCAGATATGACAGACTCGATCATGGACTCTGGTGCTTCCCACCATATGTGTGGAGGCAGAGCCCGGTTCAGTTCTTACAGGTCTATACCCCTTGGTAAATGGGTTGTCATTGCGAATGGTGTACTTACCCATGACAGACAAAGGGGAGGTGTATTTTACGTCATCCATGCACGTAGAATGTTTTATATGCTCCTAATTTTCAAATGAACTTGCTTTATATTAGCCAGACCACGAAGGATATGCATTGTTGTGCCATTTTTTACCCCTTTTCTCTTGTGTTTCAGGATATACTCACAGACAGAGTGATTGGATGTAGTCGTGAGTAGTGAGGGCTCAACAAACTGGTCCAGTTCCCCCATGTTGATGCCTCTACTATTCCTACTGGACCAGTCTCATCGTACTTGTGGCATCTTTATTTTGATCACCTTCTTCTGTAGAAGCTATGTCATGTCCTACAAATGTCCACATAATCGTACTTCCAGTGTGAGACTTGCCAACTTGGGAAGCATCACCGCCCTTCTCTTCTAGTCGTCAAAGTCATAGCAGTACTCAGTTATTTGAGCCTGCTCACTTACATATTTGGGGTCCGAGTTGTGTTCCTGATCACAAAGGACGTCGATTTTATCTTGTTGTTGTGGATGACTATTCTAGACTTGGGTCTTTTTGTTAAAAATTTCCGAGGCCCGATCTATCATTAAAACCTTTATTAATGAGATAAAGAATATGTTCTCTGCTATTGTCTTGCGATTTGACAATGCCTTAGAGTTCTACACTTTACAGCTATCCGAGTTCCTCGGATCTCTTGGCATCCTACACCAGACCTCACGTGCCTACACATCCCAGCAGAACGATGTTACCGAATGTAGACACTGTCATTTACTCGATGTGACATGAACACTTTTGTTCAGAGTCATGCCCCTCACTCTTACTGGGGGGATGCAGTCCTCACCATTTGCTACTTGGTGAACAATATGCCATCTTCTGTTTTAGAAGAAAAAGTTCCTTTCTCGATTAAGTTTTTATATTGTTGTTGAGGATGACTAGAGAGGTTGGGTCTATCATTAAAACATTTATTAATGAAATGAAGAACATTTTGTCAAGTATTTGCGATCTGACAATTCCTTAAAGTTCTGCACTTTACAGCTATCCAAGTTCCTCAGGTCTCTTGGCATCATACACCAGACCTCGTGTGCCTACACATCCCAACAGAACGATGTTGTCGAATGTAAACACGATCATTTACTCGATGTGACCTGAACGCTTTTGATTCAGAGTCGTGCCCCTCACCCTTATTGGGGAGATGTGGTCCTCACAACTTGCTATTTGGTGAACCGTATGCCATCTTCTGTTTTAGGAGAAAATGTTTCTTTCTCGATTGCGTTTCACAGGAAGGACATGTTCTCCCTTACATAACGAGTCTTTAAAGGCACCCATGGCGGGCATATCGACCTTCTGTTCTGACATATTGCCGGAGAAGAACAACTAGGGATGATAGACAAAAGAACTGGTGTCTACCAAGACCTTTGTGGATTCAAGTGCATATGTAGACGTTATGCACTTGAACCCATCATCTAGCCGAGACCGACCGGAGTAGAGATGCTCCGGTGACAAGTAGAGGCTGTGGAAGCCTCGGCGGGAGAGAGAAGCGGCTGCTAGGGAGACCCGGCGGCGGGGCTGGTCACTGCTGGAGGCTGGGAGGGGCTGGGAGGTGCCCGGCGGAGAGCTGGCGGCGCCGGGAACGGCTGGGAGGGCTGGCGGCGCCGGGGACGGCTTGGAGGGGGCCCGACGGAGGGCTGGGGGTCGGCGGGATGGCGAGGGCCCCGCTGGAGGGCAGGCGGAACCGGCTGGAGATGCCGGCTGGGCTGGCGGCGGCGGGGGGGGGGGGGGGGGCGGCGGATGGAGGAAAAACCCTAGGGTTAGGGTTTTGGCTCTGATACCATGTTAGAGTAATGGAAACTCTGATATGATATTCCATAGAGCCCTCGGGTCTCTTATATAGAGAGAAAACCCTTGGGTAAATTACATAGACGTACAATATATAAATAGAAAATACGAAACAGTACAACGCAACATATATAAACCTCTACAAAGTTTCCTTTCTGTCACCACATTCTGCCACGAGGTGTATGCAGGAGGTATGGTGAAGAGTACACTGAGTAGCAAAGAAATACATTACGTCTTGTTGAACTAACAGAGATGTCGAGAAACATTTTTATGAATGGGCTTGACTATTTTATTTATTTCTGACCATTTATTTATCAAATACACCAAGATGATCTGCTACAATCATCAATAAAAATAACACAATACTTATGACCTCCCACAATACGGAATTGATGAGTCCCTAACTATCACAATGGACTAAATAAAAAGGCAATACAAGCCTTAGCCCTCCTAGAAAAAGAGTCCCGATTATGTTTTCTAAACTGGCAGGTGTTACACTTAAAAGTCTTCATCGAAAATAATTTAGGAAGCATCTGAGAGAGGGCTTTGGTAGATGGATGACTAGGTTACAAATGCCAAAAGAATGTGTCGGCAGAAATCGATACAACTTTAGTAATAATAAAGTTAGCATGAATACCAAGATAGTACATGCCATTCTTCTCATGGCTCCCATCAAATATCTACAATATTTAGATGTTATGAAAATGACAATAGTTTCATCAAACACTCTATAGTTCGGCTCAACACATAGACTATGAATAGGATAATGATCTCAAAGGAAAGTCAGGAGCACAGAAAACTCTAGGTAGTCTGAGTTTGGAGGAAAACTTCGCAGTCCCAATGAAAGTAATAGGTGAATGAGCAATGTGGAGAGAAAATAATAAGTTGTTTATTCATGATCCCCTAGGGTTCTTTTATATAAAGGATAAACATGTTGGGTAAATTACACAAGATGGATAAAAAGAAAAGAAAATACAAGAAAGTAACAAATGATAATTAATATCTCAACATTCCCCCTCAAGCTGGAGCGTAGATATCAATCATGCTTAGCTTAGAACATCTTTGCTAGGCCTCTGACTATGGCCTTGGTAATTACATCTGCTCAAGCTTGTAAAAATCGGCCGACTAGTCGAGCCCGGGGGGGGGGGGGGGGGGGGGGGGGGGGATGGGTTAGCTAACTTGACTAGGCCTAGTCAGCCATTAGTCGGTCAACCTGACTAGTCGGGTCGACTGCTCGGCCGACTTTTATATCAAGCTTTTGTATTTTTTTGTTTTTTGTTTTTTTAAGAAAATTTATTCTAATGTGCTTAATGTTATATTTAAAGTCAATTAATTCTTTTGTTTCATTATGTAAGTATAGAAAATATACAAATCTATGTTAATACATAAGCAAACTTATTCTATGCAATAATGCTATATTTAAAGTCAATTACTTCTTTTATTTCATTACAAAAGTATAAAAATGTACAAATCTATGTATAAAAATGATTTATATATTTAAAATAATTAAAAAATTCAAAACCGACTAACGGCCGACTAAATCCGATTAGTCGCCCGACTACCGATTAATCCTTAGTCAGTGACCCCGCTGACCGAGTACCGACTATTGCATTCTGCAACCTTGCATCTGTTGTTTGATCTCTCGAGCTAACATGAGTAGTGCAAATGAGGTCCTTCTATATCATGTCTCGAGTATAGTAATAATCTACCTCGATATGCTTTGTTCGCTCTTGGAAGGCTGGGTTGTTGGCCATTAAGAGAGCATCTTGGTTGTTGCATTGGAGGTGCAGGGGAAGAGGCACCTCAACTGTTAGGTTAGTAAGAACAGATTTGACCAGTGTTCGGAAATGTGGTTTGTGGAGCCACATATGTGTATGTGGTTACCCTTATGAACCGCATGTCATATATGGTTAAAGTGCATATGCCGTCCAAGTAATCTGTATATGCTGCTTCATATGCAACCGTATATTACAACAACAACAACAACAAAGCCTTTTCCCACTTTAAGTAGGGTCGGCTACATGGATTTTTTGCCTCCATTCATATTCTCGGGTTTAGATTCAAAAAACTAAGATCCCTTCATATAGTCTCATTCCAACACTTTTTCTTGGGCCTTCCACGCCCTCTTTTAGTTGGCTCAACATTTCAAAACTCACATCTCCTCACCGGTGCAACAACTGACCTCTTTTGCACATGGCCTTACCACCTTAAGCGATTTTCTTGCGTCTTATCTTCGATCGGAGCTACATTCACTTTCATTCTGATGGCATAATTCTGAATCCGATCTTTACATGTATGTCCACACATCCACCTATCATTTTTATTTTTGCTACTCCCATTCTCTGCACATGTCTATGGTTCACAAGCCAACATTCATATCAATAGAGCGTAGCAGGTCTTACAGGTGCTTTGTAAAACTTTCCTTTGATTTTCAAAAGAATTTTCTTATCACAGAGAACATTAGAGACCCCTCTCCACTTTAGCCACCCTTAATTTATTCTATTTGTAACATCTCTATCAATTTCTCCATCATGTTGCAAAATAGATCCCAAGTATTTAAAAGAATCTCTCTTCTGAATGTTATGATCACCAATCTTATTGCTTCCATCAAAAGTACACTCCATATATTCAGTCTTAGCCCTACTTATACGAAATCCTTTAGTCTCCAAAGCAAGTCTCCAGACCTCAAGCTTCTCATTTACTCCATCTCTAGTCTCATTAGTGTTCAGAAAGGCGGGTCAGACGGCCGCATATGCGGCCGCATATGCGGAGGCGGTCTCTCTAGCGAACTGCATATCCAATATTCATTCAATATTCGGGAAAGGCGCATATGCAAGCGAGTATACCGCATATGAGACCACATTTGTATTAGGACCTAAACCCAGTCCAACCCTAAAAAAACCCCACCCGATAAATGAGAGCCCCGATCCTCGAGTCCCCATCCCTCTATGCTCCAGTTCTTGAATGAGTGCTTTATTTTGATTCCAAATCTACTGTTTTTAAATAAAAAATACAATAAACTGATGTCACATCTTCCGATTATGGTCAATTTAATTGTTATATCTATCGAAAAATGCAACTGAAATTTTGGTTCAATTGATTGCTATATTTTCCATAAATCACCTACTATTTCTGCAGTGCATATGCATTCATTTTCCTGAGAAACACCACACAAAACTACCAATTACAATAGTGGTTAACTGGTTAGTTTTTAGAATTATTCACTTACATTATACATTCGATCTTGGTGTGCTCTGGTTAATTTATAATACGTTTTATTGGAAATCTGGAATATTTATAATATCTCCTTTTTTAGTATAAATTGTCTTAAACTTATACTTGAGCAAGTGCATAGGTAGAGGGAACATTGGAGGTTCACTTGGAACATTGGTAGGTTCTCATCCAATATTCTATGCTAGATGGGTACTTTGAGAGGGTGTACTTACAAAAGAAGTTCGTCATAGGTATTTCATCTATATTATTTTTTTGTAGCATACATCTCTAAAATTTGAAATTATTATTATATATATTATTTATTTTTAATTAAAATATTACTAAATCGCATAATCCACATATACTTCCCCATATACTTCTGCTACTCGCTTACTCGCTTCAAACCGCCTGACCAAACGAATACCGCATACCGACTTTCTGAATATCATCAACGAATAACATACACCAAGTTATCTCATCCTGCATGTGATTTGTCAACTCGACCATAATCAAAGTAAAAAGGAATGAACTCAAATTGAACCTTGATGCAGACCAGTGTTGATGTCAAAATAGTCAGTCTTCCAAGACTGTATCGTTGCACAAAATGAAGCCCTATCATACATAGCTTTTATGATGTTAATGTATAGGATAGATACTTGTCTCTTCTCCAAAACTCTCCACAATATCTCCCACGGGACATAATCATAAGCCTTCTCTAAATCAATAAAAATCTTATGGTGGTTCTTTCTTTTAGCTCTGTAAATCTCCATTGTTCTCCTCAGCAAGTGGATGGCTTAAATAGTTGAGCGACCTGGCATGAATTCTAATTGGTTTTCTTTTACTTTGGAAACTTGCCTCAACCTTCTCTCGATCACACGTTCTCAAATTTTCATAGTGTGACTCATTAGCTTGATACTTCTGTAATTTGAACAATTTTGAATGTCTCCTTTGTTCTTATAAAGAGGCACCACGATGCTTCTCCTCCATTATTCAGGTATTTTCTTGCTTCGCCAAATAACATTGAATAAATTTGTAAGCCAAATCAAACCCGGCTCACCTAAAACTCTCCAAACTTTTACAGGAATGTCATCAGGTCCTACACCTTTCCCATGTCTCATAACCTTCAAAGCCTCCTATACTTTCTTCCTTTGTATTCGTCTGTAGCTTGCACGATTCAAGTAACTTTCACTACTAGCTAGATTTCCTAAAGTGATCTCTCTATTTCCTTCCCCAATGAAAAGTCTATGGAAGTATTGCTTCCGTCCAGTCTCTATATCCTTTCGAGTAACAAGCACGCACGCGACCTTCCTCCTCCTCAATGCATCTCACTTGAGAAAGATCTTTGGTCTTTCTTTCTCTTGCTTTAGCCAGCCTGCATATATCTTTTTGACCTTCTTTGAATTGAGATTTTTGTACAAAACTTCATAAGCTTTTGACTTAGCTTCGCTTACCGCCTTCTTTGCTTCCTTCTTAGCTAGTTGTAGTTTGTGACAGTTTCATCTGTTCTATCCTTAGACACAACTTTAAAGTAAGCTCTTTTAATTTTGAGCTCCTCTTGCCTGCGGGGATTGGCAATAGACTGGAATCTTGCTTCAAGAAGTTCCTTTGGGGGAAATCGGGCAGCGGTGGGAGGGGGATTCCCCTGGTCGCTTGGGAGGAGGTGTTGAGGGAGAAGTCGGCGGGTGGCTTGGGGGTGAGGAGTCTCAGATTGATCAACGATGCCTTCTTCCTTAAATGGGCGGCCAGGGTCTGGGGCAGTGATGATAGCTTCTTCATTACCGTATTGAGGGGTCTTCATGGGCGGACGTGGCCTGGCATGGGTGCTTCGGAGGACGTGGGCGGGTGTTCTCCCTTTTGGCGTGGTATTCAGGTGGCCTTCGTGAAGTTTAGGTCTTCTTTCAAACCTGTGCTCGGTGACGGCAGCACCTTCTCCTTCTGGAATGATTGCTGGTCGGGAGCGGAGCCTCTTTCTTCTCGCTTCCCCCGTCTCTTCGCTTTGGCCGAGAATAAGGATGCCTCCGTTGCCTCCTGCTGGGTGGACGATTCTTGGTCTCCTCGCTTTCTGGGCTCATTCTCCAATCAGAGGTTCGAAGAGTTTCTGGCTTTGATGGATGCTCTTGCTCTGGCGGGCTCTCCCTCTAGTGGCTTGGATCACTGGCTTTGGAGGGACGGACACTTCTCTACTCGGAAGGCCTACGGGTCTTTGCTTCGTCCTCCGCCTCCTGGTTCGGATGCTTTGGTGCGTGACTGTGGCTTCTTTTGGGGCCTGAGCTTGCCACTTCGTATTATCTTCTTCCTGTGGCTCGTGCGTAGAAGGAGGCTCATGACTCGCGATCGTTGTTCCAGATTGATGCCCGTGGTCTCTAGCACGTGCGGTATGTGCCTTTCTAGTGTGGAAACTCTTGACCATCTGCTATTTCTGTGCCCCCTGGTTCGGGCAATGTGGGACGACCCCTTCGTGGATTGGATGCTCGCGCGTGATGTGGAGTCCTTCTGCGACTGCCTCTTCTCTAACAGGCGGTTGGAGAGAAGACGTTTTCTTGCACCGGTGGCTTGCTTGTGGTCGCTTTGGCTTGCTCGCAACGAGGCCCTCTTCTCCGAGCAGCGGTTTTACCTGGAGAATGTCTTTTGCCGTGCCAGGGCTTTCGTTGCTGATTGGTGCCTTGTGTGATTGGTTTGTTTTCTCCTACTGTTTATGTGCAGGGTGCCACCCTCGGGAGGCTACTTGCCTCCCTCGCGGGGGGCTTTGTTTTTCTTTCTTTTCTTTTCTTTGTAGCACCTTCTTTCTCTATAAAGAAATTGGGGTGAGCACCAACGAGTGTATCCCCCTATTCTTGGCTTCAAAAAAAATTTTTGAGCTCCTCTTGCACCCCTCCACTCCACCACCAAGCCTCTTTTTGGCTTGGAGCTCCTCCCTTTGACTTGCCTAGCATCTCTTTCGCTACCCTTCGGATACAAGATGCTACTCTCTCCCACATCTCATTCACTTCCGTTATAATCCCAAGATAAGCGTTCTAAAACCTTCTCCCTGAAGCTTGATTGCTTCAATTGAAGATTCCACCATCGAGTTCTAGTGATCTGGAAAGCCTCATTTTCTTTACTAGCCCTTTTATTTGTACATCCATGACTAACAAGCATTGTTGGGTGGTCAGGCTCTCTCCTGGGATTACTTTGCAGTCTTTGCAACACAACCGATTTCTTCTCAATGCAAAGTAGTCTATCTGTGTTCTAGTCGAGCCACTCTTATAAATAATTAAATGCTCCTCCCTCTTCTTGAAGAAAGTATTTGTAATGAAAAGATCATAAGCTGTTACAAAATTCAGAAAGACTTTTTCCTCTTTATTTCTATCCTCGAAGCCGTGTCCGCTATGAACACTAGCATACCCTGAAGCATCCTTTCCCACATGTCCATTAAGATCTACAACTAGGCGAATCATCTCTCTTTGTGAGATTCTTTGCATAATCTTATCTAAATCCTCTCAAAAAGCTTGTTTAATCCTATCATCTAAACCAATTTGTGGTGCATAAACTGAGATGATATTCATAATTTCTTCTTTGAGTACTACTTTTAGCAATATAATCTGATTCCAGATCTTTGCACCTCAACTACCTATCCGCAACTTCCCTTGCAACCTCTTTTGGACTAACTTCTTTACCTACATGCGTCCATCATGCGAGAACCCTTGCAAATTTTGGACTGCGACCCTTGCAAATAGGATTAATACTCGACCTCTTCCATCATCTCCGATTATGCATCTTAAGAAACAATATTTTTTTGAAGCTTTATACATCAATATTTTTTTAATTCTCATCAACAATATTTTTAGAACCTTATATTATGAAATCATAAATATAAACCATTTGGTAGTACGCTTTACCCATTGACTTGGAAGTTTTGGTAATGATCTATGTTACCAATGCCAATAATGTATTTGCATGTATGCATTGAATAATCATCACTGATTTTTTAATGGAGCTTTTCTTTCTTTTATAATTTATTGTATTCATATGATTCAATTTAATGGATTGTGTAGCCAACATCCATCTTATCCAACATTCTTTTTAATGAAATGAATCATGTAATTTAATATTTTGTCAACTATTTTTTATTATATTTTTATTTTTAATTATTTTTAATCATTTTAAATTAAAAATATAAACAATATAATCCCTATATACTTCCACATATACGTCCGCCTATCCACTTACTCACTTCAGACCGCCTGACCGAACGAATGCTGCATATCGACTTTTTGAACCTTGGATCTGACCCACATCATTTCTGCCATAGCCTGTGCCATTGCTTTGTGTTATGATTCTGCATTGGATCTGGCAACTACTGTCTGCTTCTTGCTCTTCCATGACACCAAAGAACTCCCTACGAACACTACAAAGCCAGAGGTAGACTTTCTATCCTTGGGACACCTTGCATAATCTGCATCTGCATAAGCTGTAACATTAAGGGATGTACCTTTACTGAATTAATACCAGGCACTGTTGCAAAAGTCGGCCCGACTATGCGACTCGGGTGGGTGCCCGACTCGAATAGGCCAAGTCAGCCTATAGTTGCTTGAGCCCGACTAAGCGGGCGTATGGTCGGTCTATGCGGTCGATTAACCGACCGATTTCTGCATAGAGGATCCGAGATTCGAATCCGGGTAATGACCTAAAGGGTTACCGCGGGTAGTGACTTAAAGGGTTACTGTTAGACAGTAACCCTCCACTCCACTCGACACCCCGACCCCTCCAGTGCGCGATACCCTCGAGGGCCCCGACCCTGCGCCACCTTGTCGCCTCCAGTGACCTGCCGGCGCCGCCTCCAGCGCCTCGCCGCCTCCAGGCTCCAGCGCCTCGCCGACCCCGCCTCCAGCGCCTTGCCGCCCCCACCTTTAGGTTAGGTTTTTTTATTTTTTTGTTTTTGCTTATATTTTGTTTTCTCTTCTACTTTTCTTAGGATGATCATGTTGAACTTAAATGTTAATATGTTATTGTTAGCAAATAACAATGTTAGGTTAGGTTTTCTTCAAATTTTTTTGTTTTGCTTAGGTTAATCTTAGATGTTGTTGCTTAGATTTGCTTAGGTTGATGTTGAACTTAGATGTTAATATGTTATTGTTACTTGTTAGCCAATAACAATGTTAGGTTAGGTTTTCTTCAAATTTTTTTGTTTTTGCTTAGGTTGATCTTAGATGTTATTGCTTAGATTTGCTTAGGTTGATGATGCTGAACTTAGATGTTAATATGTTATTGTTACTTATTAGCCAATAACAATGTTAGGTTAGGTTTTCTTCATTTTTTTTGTTTTAAGCTCTTGAAAATAATAAAATTGCTAAAAATATGAAGATAAATGATAGTATATGTATTAAAATTTGATTTATATATTAAAAATAATTAAAAAATTCAAAACCGACTAATGTCCGACTAAATCCGATTACTCTCCTGACTGCCGATTAATCCTTAGTCAGTGACCCTGCCGACTGAGTACCGACTGCCGACTTCTGCAACCTTGGTGCCAGGTGAGGCATTCATATACCTCATAATCATGTGGAGGCTTCTCCATGAACTAACTTACTTTGCTTAATGCAAAGGATATATATGGCATGGTGATGGTCACATATATGAGCTTCCCAACAAGCTCCCTATATCTCCTCTTATATCTCCTCAATGTCATCATCATATAGCTTCATGCTTGGGTCCATGAGAGTAGTGCAGAACTGGAATCTTCAATGTCGGTCTCAGAGAGAAGATCTATAACGTACTTCCTTTGGGTCATCATCGGACCTCGTTGATTCCTGGCAAACTTTAGTCCAAGAAAGTAGTGTAGATTGCTGAGGTCCTTGGTCACAAATTGTTGATCTAGGAAATCCTTAGCAACCCAAATGCCCTGCTCATCATCCCATGTAAAAATGATATCATCAACATAAACATGTATGGCAACTGTACCTTTTTGAATCCTCTGAACAAACAGTGAATGATCGACAGTCGATCTCACGAACCCTTATTGCTCTATTAAGTTCGAGAGCTTCTAGAACCATGCTCTTGGACTCTTCTTAAGACCATAGATCGCCTTATGAAGCATACAAAACTTCTAACACTCCCCCTTAGTAGCGAGCCCAGGTGGTTGCTGCATGTAGACCTCGCCTATAGGTCACCATAGAGAAATGCATTCTTTACATCTAGCTGACATATGGACCAATCTCGTGTCATTGCAATAGAAAGAGGAATACACATTGTAGAATTCCTAGCCAATGGAGAGAAGGTATCCTGATAGTCCACCCCATATGTTTAGATGAACCCACGTGCTATAAGTCTCGCCTTGTAGTGATCTATGTTGCCATCTTCTTGATGCTTCACCATAACGATCCAGGATGTGTGATGTATATGCCATTCCAAAGTGATCTATGAATCCGCTAATAAGTCGTTTCATGTCCATCTATCACTTTCTTGTGAAAGACCAGATTGGCCAGTTCTGCCATAAGTACTACCTCAGTATTCAGCTGAGTAGGATTCAACAATGGGTCTAAGTCAGTGATTTTAAAACTTCCTTTCCTCAATCTTGATTTACGTATCCACTTGCATCCAATAATAGATGCTTCTGTAGGAGCTGTGACAATGCTCCAAGTACCATTGAACTGTAGTGCGACCATCTCCTCCTCCATGGCAAGAAATCATTAGTTGTCCTGTATGGCATCCTGATATGTTTGTAGTATCTTCATGGCAGATAGTGCCATGGTAAATATCCTGAAGTCCTCTAAGAGCCCGCTCAAGGAGACATGGGCGACAAGAGGATATATGGCACAAATACGTCTCTTCTTCCGTAGAGCAATGTCATCTACCACCTCATGAACATGTAAACCACCCTCCTGAGAGGACATCTGCTCATCTTGTAAAGAATCCTACTGCATAGACAACTCAGTAGTGCCATCAGTAGAAACAATGTACCCATTACCTGGGGTGTGTTGGATGATAGGGAATGCTAATGAGCAGGGAGAACAATGTGAGATCTGCGAGTAAATACACATGGCAAAAAATGAGTCAATGTACAGGGTGGCGGTCCAAAGGCAGCCACAGGAGCAGGTGTAGAAACTTGAGGAGGATGTGGTGGTGGTGGATGTGGAGACAGAGTAGACTGGAGTTGGTGCAACTGTAGGATGAGGAAGCATGTATACCTCCTCACCAAAGTCGGATGGAGTCAACCTATCACCTATAGAAGAGAAATACATAACAGACTCAAAGAAGATGACATCAGCACTGATAAAGGATTACCGTCGAAGCGGATCAAAACAATGGTACCCCTTCTGGGTACGAGAGTAGCCAACAAAGACGTACTTGGCAACTTTAGGGAGAGTTTGTCACGACCAGGCATCAGATTGTGAATACAGGCCACACAGCCTCGTCAAAATGGACGGGACAAACTACGAACTGTGGGCTATGCAGTTCCTCAGTCTTATGCAGTCATGTGGTAAGAAGCACATTCTTACCGAAGATGAACCGCCGGAGAAAAAGGGAATATATGCCTCATGGGAGGCCGGTGACGCGTATGCCAAAGTTTGGCTGTCAGGAACGCTCACGACGGAGATAGCAAATGATGTTCTCCATCAGCCCACCGCCAAAGCGATGTGGGATATCCTGGCCACGACATACTCTCAGGTGCGGAACGAGACAAAGATGCTGCAGTTGCAGCATGATATTTTTACCACGAAGCAAAATGGGAGGCCTCTTCATTCTCTGTACACGTCTCTTCGTGGAATGTTCGAGAAACTCTATAGCACCATCCCACTCACAGCCACGCCGGAACAGCAGAAGACGTTCCGCAACGCCACTATGGTAGGCGTATTACTTGCTGCCCTTGATCCGGAGTACGAGGCAGCATGCTCTCAGATCCTTGCCGATGCCACCATTCCACCGATGGAAGAAGTCTACAGAAGGCTCAGTCGTGTACCAGTTCCATCGAATACAGCGACTCCACCTCCCTCGGCAATGGCAGTCTCCAGAGGACGAGGTAGTGCGTCCTCATTTCGTGGCAGAGGAAGTGGTGGACGTGGCCGCGGAGGTCGCATACGCTCTACGTGCTCATTATGTCGTCGTACTGGTCACTCGGAGGATACATGCTATTCTAAGCATGGCTTCCCTCCTTCTGCACGTGTCGCTGATCATGTTCAGGGTCCATCAGCATCTACTCCAGGACACAGAAAGGATATCGTTGCTATGACCCCGTTCATGACAAGTACTATGTGAGCGCTGATGTTACATTTTTCGAACCAGTCATGTACTTCTCCCCTGCAGGTGACAGATTGGTCTCATCCACATCCACTGATTCTAATGTCTATGTGCCTCCACCTCCAAGTCTGGGTCGATCCTCTACTCCACCACCACCACCTCCACCACCACCACCACCTCCTCCTCCTCCAATTGTACCTTTTCCTAAGTTCTATACAAGGCGGACAGGCCCTGCTCAAGCTACATGCCAACCATCCAGCACGCCTCATGTATGTTCTGATGTTATCACTAATGATGGGTTGGACAATGCACCAGTGCAGGAGCCTTTGCTACAGGAGGAGGATCAACCAATCAACACAGTGATAGATGATCTGGATCGGCCAATTGCTCACAGGAAGCAGCGAAGACAATGTGCTTCATATCCTCTTGCCTCTCACGTCTCATTTCATCGTCTCAATGGGGATTTCCAGAAATTTGCAGCTGCTGTCTCGTTAGTTGAGATTCCACGGACCCATCAAGATGCCATGAAGATTGATTGCTGGCGTCAAGCTATGGAAGAGGAGATGCGTGCCTTGCAGTCTAGAGGGACTTGGTCTCTTGTCCCCATTCCTCCAGGTGCCTCCGTGGTGAGTTGCAAGTGGGTGTTTACGGTGAAATATCATGCGGATGGCCGTCTCGACAGATACAAGGCCAGACTTGTAGCACGGGGATTTACCCAGACATATGGGGTAGATTATTTGGATACTTTTTCACCAGTGGCTAGACACTCCACTCTTCGCATCCTCCTATCTGTTGTTGTGGTGCGTAGCTGGAGCATTTTTCAGCTTGACGTCAAGAATGCTTTCTTGTATGGTGACCTACAGGAGGAAGTCTACATGCAGCAGCCACCAGGGTTTGCTGCTGAGGGGGAGACTCAGATGGTGTGCAGACTTCATAAGGCTATCTATGGCCTCAAACAAAGTCCCCGAGCATGGTTCCAGAAGCTTTCCCAGCTAATTGAAGGACAGGGGTTCAGGAGATCGAATGCGGACCATTCACTGTTCATCTAGAAGACCCTAGAGGTATTGGTTGTGTTATGATATATGTTGATGACATCTTGGTTACAGGAGATGATGCTCAGGGAATTGAGACAACCAAGTCCCTGTTGGGAAGCCAGTTCATTACGAAGGATCTGGGCACGATACGATATTTTCTGGGGATAGAGTTTGCTAGAAATGCACAAGGAATGGTAATGACTCAAAGAAAATATGTCACAGACTTGCTAGTTGAAACAGGAATGCCTGGACGCAGACCTTCAAGTACACCTATGGACCCAAGCATGAAGCTGTACGACGATGATACCGAGGAGGTGGACAAAAGAAGGTACAGAGAGATGGTGGGTAAGCTCTTATACATTACTATAACTCGACCGGATATTGCCTTTGCAGTAAACCGGGCGAGTCAATTTATGGAGCAGCCGAGGCAAGTGCATATGGATGCCTTGTATATGATATTGAGATATCTGAAGTCTTCCCCAGGCACAGGGTTGCTATTCAGGAAAGATACAGATTTGTCTATTTCAGCTTGTGCAGATGCAGATTATGCAGGATGTCCAAGGGATCGTAAGTCTACTTCTGGATTCGCTATCTTCATAGGAAGCTCTTTAGTTTCTTGGAAAAGCAAGAAACAGACTGTTGTGGCGAGATCCAGTGCCGAATCCGAGTACAGAGCCATGGCACAAGCAAGCGCAGAAATGATGTGGGTTAGAGCAGTCTTAGAAGATTTGAATGTAGATGTCTCCTTGCCTATGAATCTCCAATGTGACAATCAGGCAGCATTGTTTATTGCCAATAATCCAGCTTTTCATGAGAGAACAAAGCACATCGAGGTGGATTGTCATTACACTAGAGACATGATTCAGAAGGGCTTCATTTCCACTTCTCATGTCAGTTCAGAGGACCAGACTGCTGATATATTCACCAAGCCATTGCTCAGAGGACCTTTCCAGAGATGTTCTTCCAAGCTGAGCATGATAGATATCTATGCTCCATCTTGAGGGGGAGTGTAGAGGTTTATATATGTTGTGTTGTACTGTTTCGTATTTTCTATTTATATATTGTACGTCTATGTATTTACCCAAGGGTTTTCTCTCTATATAAGAGACCCGAGGGCTCTATGGAATATCATATCAGAGTTTCCATTACTCTAACAAACTTCGTCATCTCTTGGACATTGCTCGTACCCGTCTTACTCACGTGAAAGTCCCAAAATAAATTGGGGGATGTTTTTATTACTACCATGTACCTTATTAATTGGGTTAATCCCCATCCTTTTTCATCCTTAATAAGGTAACTCATTTTCCCCTCTGGTATAAAAATGAGAATTGTTTCCTCTTCCTTGAGGACTTTTTGTTGTAATATTCATAAATTATATGCTCGTGCAATCAAGTATGGCCTTGAGTACTCTCGGACCCAAAAGGGGTACAAGTGTTATGATCATGTCAGTCGCCACTACTATATTTCTACGAACGTCACCTTCTTCGAACAGATTAGTTACTTTACACATGTCAATGAAAATCCCTAACAGCTTCCTCCACCTCCTATTATATATGAAAGAAAGCACATTATATATCCTAATTTAGTTCTTTTCAATGTTCTTTACTTGTAGAATGATGAGTCTTCTTCAAGTGGCCTCACCATTACACATGTAGATGCTCCCTTAAAACCTCTCATTGCAATGTGAAAGTCTAAAAGACAATGTACTCTACATCCCTTGTTACAATTTACTTCTACAGATGGGCTATCCGTATAGGCTATCCGGTTGTAACAAGAATTTTACATATGCTCTTATGGTAACACTATTCCTCATGATCATCATAGTACCCTTCACGATCATGATTGGAAATATGTCATGGATAAGGAGATGGATGCTTTTACTTCTAGGGCATGCGAGACCTTATACCATGTCCATCAAGTATGACCCATGTTGCTTGTAGATGGGGTCTTTACAATCAAATGCCCACTAGATGGATCCATTGAAGATTGAAAGCAAGGCTAGTAGCATAAGGCTTCACTCAGACATACAGTGTCGATTACTTTGAAACATTCTCTCATGTGACAAGGATGGGATCCATTCACACTTATTTTATATGTTGTTGTTAGAAAATCGGAAGTGGAAACGTAAACATGGAATAAAGATAAAGAACATAAGAACGCGGGATTTTAACGTGGAACCCTACTCCGTGAGGAGCGGGATGAAACCACGGGAGAAGCCCTCAAAGGGGCATATGCTTCATTGCTTTTTCTCAATGAGTACAGGAGGTCTGGGGCTCCTTATATAGCCTTCCCAGAGCCTCCAAGTCCCACCATTGGGCGGTATGGGACTAAACACAGGATGGGGTAAATGGATCTTCTCCAGGATCCATTTACCCTGTTACAACTCAACATGGCGCACTACCAAATACTCTAACACTCCCCCTCAAGCTGGAGCATGCAATGCTCAGCTTGGACAAACAGAAAGAAACTCAACTCAACGCTACAAGACACTACGGACAATATCAACCCAACGCGCACATTGCTGCAGTCGAGGACGTTGCTTCTCATGCCATACAGGTGAGGAGGACGAACGGGCTGGAGTGTGAGTCAACTGAAGACTCGAAATCTGACCATCGAGTCTGAACTTGCGCCTGGAGTCTCCTCGTCGGAGAACTGGGTCTCTCCCATCTGGCTCAGAGAATGGTGCACTGCTCTGGTGTACCTATGATACCACATGAAAACCCTTGCCAACATGGCATAGGGAATGGTCCTCTACTTTGGAGTCCCTATGGCTCACATGAAAACTCTGGCCTGACAACTAGAAGAATGATGGGGACCTCTGACAATGATGGCAACTTATGCTCATCTGACAATGACCGCACACTCGTGCGTGTCTAAAACTGGAGACTTGGAAACATCTGACGTCGAGTCTGATCATCAACTGTAGAGTCTGAACAATGTGACCGGTATGGAAATCTGAATCTGCAACATAACCTGTGACTCTACACATATACTCCCCCTTTCTCCCATACTTGTCGGAAAACATGGACGTCGATCAAGTTGGGAGAAGACAACTATGTTGGGGAAAACAAAACCTGAACCTTGCGGCTTTTTCATTTTTTTTTTTAAGCCGTCATTTTTTTTTTGAAATTTGCATACGACTTTTCTTTGTATGCGACTTTTTCAAAGAGAACTCTTTTTTTACTATGCGTACGACTTTTTGTATTTTGTACGCGCCTTTTTTTTTCTTTTTTTTTTACGTAACTTTCTCAAGCCCAAAAAGTGAGCTTCTCTCAGATTTTTTTTTAGTAA
The DNA here is from genome assembly GCA_037367405.1 of Ottelia alismoides. Classification (NCBI taxonomy): domain Eukaryota; kingdom Viridiplantae; phylum Streptophyta; class Magnoliopsida; order Alismatales; family Hydrocharitaceae; genus Ottelia; species Ottelia alismoides. The sequence goes on along the minus strand of JAZKJV010001148.1, from coordinate 206,016 downwards.
GCACTTTCTCGGCCGAACAAGGCCCAACATACAGCAAATTTTTTTTTTGTGTGTGTGGGCCCCTCCCCCCATGTCTTTTAAACGGCCCCCCTTAGGGTTCCCTGTAGCGGGGACACCCCTTTTCATTTTTTTTTAATTACCGCCGCCCCCATGGGGTTTCTTTTCTCTTGCGCCAACGCGTGGGCTTCGGCTGAGGGAGCGTGCGAGATGGACGCGCCGCTTCTGGAGGACGCCGCGATTGCCGCACAGGAGAGCTTGGAGATCGAAGGAGGGCGCCGATCGCGCATGAGCATCTCTGCGCGGCGCGAGCATCTCTGCCCCGTGCGTTGCTGGAGCTTCTCCAAGGCGAGCATGTCAACGGTTGGGGGGTTCGCCGCCTGGGGTCGCAACAAAGAAACAGATCGGAGAGGGCGGAGCCGACTGGAGCCGATCTGGAGGAAGGGACGATGCCAGTTGCGCAAGAGGAGACGCGCAACTCCTTCTGGATCAGGAGGCGATGTCGCCGCCTTTGACTTGCTGGAGCTCTTGCGCATGGGAAGGGGGGAAGGGCTTGAGCGTGGAGATGCGCCTGGGGTCTTCAACCTGGAGGTCGATGGCTAGGGCCATCACAGCTTGTGCTGGGGTTCGACACCAGAAGGATTCGAACTGAAGATCCTTCGAGGATTTTGCAGCCCCCTCGATTTCCTTGCCCTTGTCTGGATCCTGGAGGACTGTCCGCTCAGAGATCGTGGCTTGAATCATAGGGTTGGATGATGACGCGCGCGAGGGGCTACGCGTAGGAGCGTGAAGCCGCGCAAGGGGTGGAGGTGCGCACGATGCCATAGGGACTGGGATGCGCCACCATCGCGTGAAGATGCCGCCTGGAGCCTGGAGGAGCCGCATGCGCCAGGAGCCGCCGCCTGGAGGCTCTGAGCGCGAAGAGCGGCTCCGGGATGCGCGTTGCCGTCGATGGAGTTTCATAACAATCTAGGGTTCAGAAACCCTAGAACATGAACAATCTTTTTCTTCAAAAAATGAATGGGATCTTCAGCCATAATCTTTATAAAAACGGATCTCCGAACATGTGCCGACGAATCATGCTCCAACATTGATCAAGAACAAAACTCCATGAATTAGGGTTTCAATAGAAACCCTAGATCTTACAAGAACTTGAAAGAAAACAATCGAATCTCGAACAAGAAGAATAAAACATGATTCCACGAGAATCGAACCTGCTCTGATACCATGTTAGAAAATCGGAAGCGGAAGCGTAAACATGGAATAAAGATAAAGAACATAAGAACGCGGGATTTTAACGTGGAACCCTACTCCGTGAGGAGCGGGATGAAACCACGGGAGAAGCCCTCAAAGGGGCATATGTTTCATTGCTTTTTCTCAATGAGTACAGGAGGTCTGGGGCTCCTTATATAGCCTTCCCAGAGCCTCCAAGTCCCACCATTGGGCGGTATGGGACTAAACACAGGATGGGGTAAATGGATCTTCTCCAGGATTCATTTACCCTGTTACAACTCAACATGGCGCACTACCAAATACTCTAACAGTTGCAACCAATAAGGATTGGCCCATCTCTCAGCTAGATGTGAAGAAAATCTTCTTCTATGGTGACCCAAAGGAGAATGTTTACATGATGCAACCACAAGGTTACTCCGTTGAGGGGGGTATGCATGTCGACTAAGGAAGGCCATTTATGGTCAAAAGCAGACTCATTGCACATGGTTTAACAGACTTACTTCTAAGATCAACCCTCTTGACTTCCATAAGACAACATAAGACTACTCATTGTTACATCAGATGGAGACCATCAAGTACAATGAAACTTATTGTTTATGTTAATGACATGGTCATCAATGATGATAATAGCACAAGCATTCTTGAGATCAAGGCCTTCCTACGGAAGTTATTTGTCACCAAGGACTTTGGTTAATTTATGTACTAAGTATGGAGATGATATGCACAATAAAAGGATTACACTTATTACAAAGGAAGTATTGTTTGGATATCCTTACAGAAGATGGCTTACTTGCGCTGCCATGTAAACCGGTTTCAACTAACAAACATCGCATAATAGGCAGTCGATCGTCTCTCCCCAAGAGAACTTGCATAATATGCATCTACATAGGCGGTGACATCAGTGTGGTCATTGATTGCATAAAAGAGGCCTTCCCCTGGAGATTTCTTTAGATATCAGAGGATGAGAAGAATATCCTACCAATGACTGTAGAGAGGTCTCTCCATGTGCTAGTTGGCTTTGATAACAGCATACGATATATATGGCCTAATGATAGTGAGGTAGAGCAGTTGACCCACTAATACTCTATATCGTGTAGTATCCTCAAATTCGGGATCAGTGGATGTAACATGTTTTCAAACCCTTACTAGAATGCCAGATGGTTTGCATCCAAGTAAGCTAGCTTCTGTAATGATAGTGAGGTAGAGCAGTTGGCCCACTAAGTCTCTATATCGTATAGTATCCTCAAACTCGAGATCAGTGGATGTCGCATGTTTTCGCAACCTTGCTAGAATGCCAGATGGTTTGTATCCAAGTAAGCCAGACTCTACAAGAATATCTAGACAATACTTCCATCGTCATAGGTGTAATCCCTCTGCAATGCATATCATCTCAATGTCAAGGAAGTATCTGAGTTAACCAAGGTCTTTAATGGCAAACCTAAATGTCAAGGAAGTATCGGAGTTAACTAAGGTCTTTAATGGCAAACACCTTCGCTGTTGAGATACTTATATCACTTCGTCTTTATTTATATTTTTCTATTTCTCCAGTCTACTTTATGTAATTTCTCCCTAGAGCTTTTCTTCTATATAAGAGAACTCCAGGGCTACGAGGAATGCAACTTTTCATTTCACAACTTTCTACATGGTATCAGAGCAATGGTAGTAGACCGAAGCTTGTGCCCTCGCGCCCCGCCCCCACCAACAACCCTAGCGTGCAACCACACACCTGCGCAGCCCGTTGCCCCTCGCCGCACAGCCCACTGCTCGGCGCACCTTCACGTGCAAGTCGTGCCTCCCCACCAAGCGGTCAGCCCCGCTGCCCCTCGTCGCATCGTGCGGCTAGCCCCGCTGCCCAGCCACGCCTCCCGTACCGTGCGGCCAGCCTCGCCACCCCGCATCGTGTTGTCTGTCCCGCGCAGCGCCACTGCGGCCTCATTCTTGGATTTCTAGGGTGTGACGTGATTGTTTAAAATACCCTAGTTACCCAAAGGCATCTTCAAAGAATGGAAGAGGTTGTGGTATGAGTCTACACCCACAACCATCTTCCTGTATGTTAGTGTGGGCACGGGTCCTTGTTGCTAACCCAGTCTTGGAGATAGTTGTCATCATATCCGACAACAAAGCTGACATTCCATCCATGAGGCCTTCAAAGGTCCAACACCCATAGTCAAGATGGATGGAACAAACTATGAGTTGTGGGTCATGCAGTTCATGAGTTTAATGTAATGCAATGGCAAGAAGTACATCCTCACGACGGAGGAGCCAAGTGATAAGACTGGGATAAATGCCTCATAGGAGGCAGATGATGCATATGCACGTGTGTGGCTATCTGAGACTATGTCAACAGAGATAGCTAATGATATTTATAGTTAGCCTACTGCAAAGGCTATATGGGACATTCTCGCCGCTACATACTCTCCGGCGAAGAATGAGTTGAAGATACTGCATCTCCAACACGATATCTTCACATCGAAGCAGAATGGTCGCCCCTTCATACCCTCTACACTTTTTTGAGGGGTATGTTTGAGAAGCTACACGGTTACATTCCCTTGGTTGCTACGCCAGAGCAGCTCAAAGCATACTGAGACTCTGTGATGACTGGGGGTCTTTCTAGCAACCTTTGATCCTGAATACGAAGCAACTCGAGCCCAGATTGTTATTGATGCTACCATACCTCCGATGGAGGATGCATATCGCAGATTGAGTAGGCTATAGTAGGGGGGGCCTAGTCATGGCAGAGGAGGGGGTGGCCAGTCGTGCACCTATTGCCACAGGTCATGCCACTCTGAGGAAATTTGTTATTCTAAGCATGGGTTTCCTGCTTCAGCTCGAGTTGCAGAGCAGACTCAACAAGTGGGGAGTCCATCACCTATTGTTGATCAGAGATTTGACAAATTTGTGGCACGACTCAGGGAGATAATGCCTACTCCTGAGTCAACCAACTCTCCTCAAGGATCATCGGAGGTAGTTGCCTCAGCATCAACATCCACATCAGGTATAGCATATGCCTTTACTAGTTGTTACAGGGCAGATTTGCTAGAGTGGATCATGGATTCAGGAGCATCCCATCATTTCTGTGGTGATAGAGGTCGGTTTAGTAATTTCCATCCAACTCAACCTAGATAATATGTCATGATAGCAGATGGGACACTCTCTTATTACCGGTCAGGGGGAGGTGCAATTGACTCCTGCAATGTGGCTTCAGAATGTTCTTTACGCTCCTGAATTTTCTATGAATTTACTATCAATTAGTCAAATCACCAAGGATTTACACTGTCGTGTCATATTTGATCCTTTTGCTCTTGTGTTTCAGGACATTCGCACGGGCAGATTGATTGGTTATGGCTATGAGCAAGGGGCCTCTACAGACTGGTGCAACCTCCTTATGTTGGTGCCTCTTCTCTTCGCACTGGATCTATTTCTCCCTATATATGGCAACTTCGATTTAGCCACCTTCCTCTGCAAAAGTTGTGTCACGTTCTTCTAGTTCTCCCCGCTCTACCTTTCACTGCGAGGCATGCCAGCTTGGGAAGCATCATCGGCAACTTTCCATAGTCGGCAGGGTCGGAGTAGTCATAGTCTGTTTAAGTTAATTCATTTTAATATCTGGGGTCCCAGTCGTATCCTAGATCATTAGGGACATAGATTCTATCTTGTTGCAGTTGATGAGTTTTCAATATTGTCTTGGGTTTTTCTTCTTAGGAACAAGTCTGATGCTGGTCCTGATCATGTTATTCAGTCCTTTATTAATGAAATAAGGAACATTTTTCAGCAAAAGTCAAGTTTATACATGTTCATAATGCTCTAGAATTCTGCAGTACTCAGCTTTCCCAATTCCTTAGGTCCCATGGTATTGTGCATTAGACATCCTATGCGTATACTTCCCAACATAATGGGGGTGGCTGAACGAAAACACAACCATCTTTTGGATGTTACCAAGACTCTTTTGATTCAGAGACGTGATCCTCATTCGTATTGGGGGATGCGGTTCTAACTGCTTGTTACCTGGTAAATCGTGTGCCCTCTTCGGTTCTGGGGGAGAAGATCCCATTCTTGATTGTGTTTCCCGAGATGGATCTTTTCTCACTTACGCCTCGTGTTTTCGGTTCTGTGGCTTTTGTACATCAGATGTCTCCTGGTCTTGACAAATTCTCTCTCAGAACTATCAAATGTGTGTTCGTTGGGTATTCCAAGACCCAAAAGTGATATCGTTGCTTCGACCTTGTTCGACGAAAGTACCATGTTAGTGCAGATGTCACCTTCTTTGAGTCCATTATGTATTTTCTCCTACAGGATGAGCTCATTTCTTCAGAAGATGGAGAAGAGGTCTATATGCATCTACCTCTGATCTCCACTACCACCATCATCGTCACCGCCACCACATTCTCCTCCACCGCCACCACCTCCTCCAACGCATCTGCCACAACCTACTTTCTTTCCACAGGTTTACCAACGTCGACCCCGTACTCATGTGCCTCCTCCATCATCCAGAATGCTCAAGGTATGTTCTGAGCATTTGAGTTCTTCTAATGTCACTGGTGATTTCCATCGAAATTCTGTTTTGGTCGGTACCGAAATGGTGACCGAAACCGACATTTAAGGCCTTGGTTGGAACAAGTCTCCAAGTACCTCTCGACTAAAGGGCGGCCATCTCTTCCTCCATAGCCAGACGCCATCTACTATTAGCTAATGCCTCCTGGTGAGTCCGTGGAATATTCACAGCGGATAAAGCAACTACAAACCTCCTGAAATCTCCTATCAGACGCTCAAAGGTAACATGAGAGGCAATCGGATATGAAGCACATGACCTCTTCTGTTTTCTCAACGCAATAGGCAAATCAAGTTCTGCATCAATTGTACCACCATCCGTGTCATCCCCTACATGCTCCTGCTGAGAAATACCATCAGTCCCATCATTATAATTAATGTTATCAGAACAAACCTGGGATATGCTTGATGATTGATCATGAGCATGAGCAGGGGTTGGTCGTCGACTGTAGTGGTATGGTAGAGGAGGAACCAAAGATATGGAAGGTGGTGGAAGTGGTGGTGGTGGTGGTGGAGATGGTGGCGGTGGTGGGGATGGTGGTCGAGGTGTAGGAGCTTGCTGTGGTGCAGTCAAGGGTGGAGAAGGAATGTACATCTCATCAGTTATGTTTGATGGCACAAACCTGTCACCTGTAGGAGAGAAAAACATGACTGACTCAAAAAACGTGACATCTGCACGGACATAATACATTCGACGTAACTGATCATAGCAACGATACCCCTTTTGAGTCCTGGAATACCCGACAAAAACACATTTGTCAGCCTTAGGAGAGAGCTTGTCAATCCCTGGAGACAATTGGTGAACAAATGCAATGGACCCAAAGACACGAGGAGTAAGGGAGAACAACTCCTTGTCAGGAAAGACAAGGGAGAAAGGTATCTTCTCCCCCAACACAAACGAGGGCATGCGGTTAGTGAGATAACATGTAGTGAGAACCGCATCGCCCCAGAACGAGTGCGGAGCACAACTCTGGATAAGAAGCGTACGAGTGACATCAAGAAGGTGGCGGTGTTTTCTTTCCACAACACCATTCTGTTGGGACGTGTTGGCACAAGACGTTTGATGAAGAATGCCATGGGATGAAAGGAATAGAGATAATGTTTGAATACAGAATTCAAGGGCATTATCAGTTCGCACAATTTTGACAGAAACAGAAAAAAATATTTTGCACTTCTTTAATAAAATTCATAATAGTGTTGTCCACTTCAGATTTATTCTTTAACTGGAAGACCCAAGACAAACGACTAAAATAATCCACAACAACTAAACAGAACATATGTCCCTGATGATCTGGAACGACCCCAAATATCAATATGAAACAACACAATGGAGAGCTACTGCTCCGACTATGATGACTAGGGAAGACGGACCGATGATGCTTCCCTAACTGACAAGCTTCATAATTGAACGTCGAACGAGGTGAGATTTGAGGAAGGACTTGACGCAGTTTCTGAAACGGACGATGACCGAAGCATAGATGCCATAGGTAAGGAGATACAGGTCCAGTAGAATGAGATGATGCTCCAGCGTAAGGTGTATAGACCAGTCGATACAGCCCGCATTGCTCAAAGCCATGTCTAATCACGTTGCCCGTGAGAATGTCCTGAAACACAAGAGATGATGGGTCAATTATCGCTCGATAATGTAAATCCTTAGTAATCTGACTAATTGACAGTAAATTCATTGAGAAATGAGGAGCATGAAGCACATTCTGCAACTACATAGAAGGTGTTAAGGCGATATGTCCATGTCCTGTGATGGGAGAATGAGTCCCATCTGCTATGACGAATGTCCTTCATGGGGAAACTTGCTTGTAGGATGTGAGTTGGTGTCTATCTCCACACAAATGATGTGTGGCACCTGAATCTACAATCCATCCAGGGGTACCTGAAGCCTGGTAGAAAGTAGAGGTATGAGCACTACATGAGGTACTAGCTTCTGCAGTAGCAGCAACGTCCAAGCTGCTCTCTGAAACAGGTGAAGGAGTACTGGTTGGAGGCATGATATCTCGCAATCGAGACACAAGATCATCATATCGTGGATCTAATGCATGTGCCGCACCCTGATATTGAATCTGTTCTGCTGCATGGCCAGATGCTGGGAAACCATGCTTGGAGTAGCATGTATCTTCTGTATGACCAGTCCGATGACAGTAAGTACAGTGTGATCCACGAACACGACCACCCCTACCACGTGGTCCTCGTCCACGAAACTGAGATGGATTGCCTCTTCTGCGAGAGGTTGCCATAGCAGAAGAATTTGGCACAGTAGCAGGGTCGAGACGTTAGTTTGGCTCAATCTCCGAAAAGTCTCCTCCATTGGAGGGATAGTAGCATCAGCCAGAATCTGAGATGAAGCAGCCTCATACTGTGAGTCAAGAAAGGCTAGAAAAACTCCTACCATCATGGCATTCCGATATGTCTTCAATTGCTCTAGAGTAGCTATGAGAGGCATGAAGCTATGAAGCCTCTCAAACATTCCCTTCAATGCAGTGTAGTGAACATGCAGAGGTCGACCATTTCGCTTTATCGTGAAGATGTCATGCTAGAGCTGCAGGACTTTTGTCTCATTCTTGGCTTGGGAATACGCGGTAGCAAGAATATCCCGCATGGCTTTGGTAGTGGGTTGGTGCAGGACATCATTAGCAATGTCTAGAATCAGAGTACCAGACAACTAGACCTGAGCATATGCGTCATCAGCCTCCCATGAGGCATCCATGTTTTCTCCGCTGGCTCGTCCTCGATAAGAATATATTTCTTACCCATCGATTTCATTAGGCTCATGAACTGCATGGCTCATAACCCCTAGTTCGATCCATCCATCTTCATAATAGGCGCAGGACCTCTGAAGGCACCTGTAGTGGGGATCTCTATCTTGCTTTCTGACATTGTGACTAGAGAAAACTATGATTGTAGACAAGATAAACTTTGGTCTACACTGGCATGACTAGGTTTGGTTGCATGTGTAGACTTTTATGCAACCAAAACCATCAACCTGGAAGTGCGAGAGAGGAGCCCCTTAGGAAGACAACGGTCGAATCCTAGGGGCGGCGGGACCCTAGGGACGATGGCAGCAGCTCACGGAGAAGGATGGCAACAGCAAATCACGGTCGAACCCTAGGGGTTGCCGAACCCTAGTGCCGAAGGGCGGTGCGTGGAGGGGGTGCACGTGAAGGGCGGCGGGCGTGGAGGGTGGTCGAACGGCGGCGTACGTAGAGGGGGCTGAAGGGCGGCACGACAGGGGGGGGGGAAGCTTGAAGGTGGAGGGCTAGGTTTAGGGTTCGGTACGAGAGCTCCAGTCTAGGATCGTCGCTCTGATACCATGTTGGGAAAAATAAGAGTTGTGTTTATTCCTTGAGCCCTAGACTCTCTTATATAGGGAGAGGCCTATGGGAAAATTACATATGGTAGACAAATGAAAAGAACAATAGATAAAAGATACAAGAACATAAAATAAACTTCTACACATCATCTTACTTCCCATGTTTCTTTGGAACGTCTTTCCGAAGATTTTCAGAAGTTTGTTGTGGGATTGTCTGCCGTGGAGATACCACGGTCCTATCAGGAGGCATTGCAGAGTAGTCAATGGCATATGGCCATGGAAGAGGAGATGGCAGCATTACAGTCTTGTGATACGTGGAGTGTTGTACAGGCTCCTCCGGGTATGTGGAGTGTTGTACAGGCTCCTCCGAGTACGTCTGTGGTTGGCAGCAAGTGGTGTTTACTGTGAAACACCGAGCTGATGGTACTGTGGACAGATATAAGGATTGGTTGCTCGTAGGTTCACCCAAACCTATGAGGTGGATTACCAGGATACTTTTTCTCTCGTTATGCGTCACTCTACGCTACGGATTCTTATTGTTGTTGATGCGGTACATGACTGACCGTTTTTCTAATTAGATGTCAAGAATGCATTCTTGTATGGAGATCTGCAAGAGGAAGTTTACATGCAGCAGCCACCAGGGTTTGTTGTTGAGGGGGAGTTCAGTATGGTGTGCCGACTTCACAAGGCCATATATGGCCTTAAGCAGAGTCTGATGGCTTGGTTTCAGAAGCTCTCAGAGTTGATTGAACAGAAGGGGCTTGTCAGATCTACTGCAGATCATTCTCTTTTTGTTAAGAGAACTCAAAGAGATACCGTTGTTCTGATTTATGTTGATGACATCGTTGTTACAAGCAGCGATGAACAGGACATTCAGGAAGCTAAGGATTTCCTTGGACGACAGTTTGTGACCAAGGACCTTGGCAAGCTACGTTACTTCCTTGGCTTGGAGTTTGCATGAAATCAGCAGGGTATGGTTATGATGCAAAGGAAGTATGTTATTGACCTTCTATCTGAGACAAGCATGACAGAATGTAGACATGCTACTACACCAATGGATTCCAATGCTAGGCTCTATGATGATGACTCCGAGGAGGTGGATAAGAGACAGTATAAAGAGCTAGTAGGGAAGTTGTTATGTGTTACTATTACCATGCCTGATATATCATTTGTTGTGAGCAGAGTCAGCCAGTTTATGGAGCAACCCAGATAGGCTCATATGGATGCAATCGGCATGATCTTGAAATATCTGAAGTCTTCTCCAGGTGCAGGTCTTCTTTTCAGAAGATATACATTTCTCACAGTTATTGGATGTGCAAAGGCGGATTATGTTAGGTGTCCCAAGGACAGGAACTCCACTTCAGGCTTCATTGTGTTTGTTGGTAGCTCGCTGGTTTCATGAAAGAGTAAGAAAGAGGCAGTTGTTGCTCGATTCAGCGTTGAATCAGAATATAAGGCTATGGCCCAAGGGAGCACGGAAATGACGTAGGTCAAGTCCGTCCTGATTGACCTAACTATTGAGGTGCCTCTTCCGATGCACCTCAAATGTGATAATCAAGTAGCTATGTTCATAGCTAATAACCCAGCCTTACATGAGAGAAAAAAGCACATCGAAGTAGATTATCATTACACCCGTGATTTGATCCAAAAGGGGTTTATTTTCTTCTCTCATGTTGCTTCAGGCGATCAGATTGCATACATGTTTACCAAGGCTCTTGCGAGGGGTCCTTTTCACTGTTGTTGTTCCAAGCTGAGCATGATAGATATATACGATCCATCTCGAGAGGGAGTGTTGAGATACTTGTATATGTTTGTCTTTATTTATAATTTTCTATTTCTCCAGACTACTTTATGTATTTTCTCCCTAGAGTTTTTCTCCTATATAAGAGAGCTCTAGGACTACGAGGAATACAACTTTTCATTTCACAACTTTCCACATTCGGGAGGATGGCTATGATCCCTAAAATCTATGTTTGATCATCATCTGCAAAGAATTCTCGATGTGAAAACATTGAGACAAAGCGTTGGTCTTTGAATAGAAAAAAGAATGGATCCGGAGGGTACCAAATGAATTGGCTTATTCGAAAAAAGCCTTGTTCTTTGGAAGATCTATCTCCTGTCTGGTACTGCATGGTTCCACTTTCCAAGAACTCCGAATCATTCTCTTGAAGCTCATCCTCTTTATGATAAATGATCCACTTTCCCTGAAAGGACCTGGTTAATTAGGGAAATCCCAATTCATTGGGCTTTTCGATACAATCAAATAGATTGCCACAAGGGCGCTCCACTACAGTATTATTGGAGCATCATCTACTGAATATAGAATAATCAGATTCGTCTCGTGGAAATCAAGAGAACTAATCTCAACGGTAAGCCTGCCAAACCAAGCTTGTGGACTCTATCGTAGGGCATAAATGGCCTTACGAAGTTGGCACACACGCTCCCCCTCGATGGAGTAACTCGGTAGTGGCATCATGTATACCTCTCCTCAAAGTCATCATACATGTAACCATTCTTTACATCAAGCTGAAATATGAGCTAACTCTTATTAGCTACAACCGAGAGAATAATACGAATTGATTCCATCCTAGCCATTGGAGAAAAAACTCAAAGTACTCTACTCCACAAGTCTGAGTGAAATCCTTTGCCACAAGCCTGGCCTTCAGTCTATCGATATAACCATCATGATATTGTTTGGTCATTATGATCCATCATCAGGCAACAGGTTTGATACTTGGAGAAACCTGGTCTTCATCCATCTCCTCATCCATGGCCTTTTTCTAACTATGATCTTGTAATGTACTATGATTATCATGTGGGGTAGTAATTGCAATAAGAGCATATGCAAAACACACATCACAACTAGATAGGTTGTCAATGTAAGTAAAATGTGACACGAGATATATAGTAGATTGTCTTTTTGTTCTCCGCGGAACTGTAGAAGTTATTATAGAACGTTCAGAGATGCAATGGTAGAGACACTAAAAGATAGTACATCATCCTGTAAATAAGGTAAAGGTAACGATACATGATCAGAATAACTAATGTGTTTCCTTTTGTAGATAATAAGGGGCGTCGGAAGCTCTAAGGGTATGCCAGCGATAGACAGAGTAAATAAACTAGTCTACTCAAAGAAAGCGACATCGGCAGAAATGTAGTAACGATGACCAGTAAAGTCGTAGCACCTCTACCCCATTAGGTGTGAGAGTAGCTAAGGAAAAATACACTTGATAGCACGAAATAATTTATTTGTAGTTTGGAAATAATGAACGAATGCAATGCAATCAATAGTTCTCAATAGGGAGCGGAAAGAATCTCATTGGGATATAAGAGAAAGAAAAGAGTTACCCCTTGAGGACAGAAGATGGGGCCATGTTGATGAAATAAGTGGCAGAATGGCATCTCCCCAGTAGATCTTGGGAACCTTCATGTAAGTAATCAATGTACTGTCAATTTCTAGAGGTTTTTTTGCCCAATTAATTTCAAGAAGGTGGCATAGTTTCTTTTCTGCTACCACATTCTACTGAGAAGTATATGGAAAGAACGTATGATGATGGGTAAACTCGAGAGCATTGTCAATCCGAATAGTTTGAATACACGGATAGTTTGAATACAGATAGTGAAATTTTTAATAAACTGAATGTGAAGTATTTGACAATTTTATTAATCTCTGATCATTCCTTTATTAAAGAAACCCAGTGTTACAGAAGTCGGTATTCGGTATTCAGTCAGAGGGGTCATTTAATAGAGAATAATCGGTGTTCGGACGACTATTCGGAATTATTCAGCTTTGTATTTATTAATATAAAAATGATTCTTAATACATATATTCGTATATTTATACATATATTATCATCAGTCAACAAGAATCCAACAAAAAAGTATCCATTAACAATATACATATACAAAGCTTTGACATCTTTGGTAATATCATGATAAATGGTACCTCTAGAGAATTTAAAAAAAAATAAAAAAAATCCAGCATTTAACTACCAGTCGGCCAAATAATCGGACCGACTATTCGGTTAGGCCGACTAGAGGTTATTTAGTCGGGGACCCCTTGCATCTCATAGTCGGACCAAATAGTTGGCCTAGTTGGTCGACTATTGCAACACTGAATAAACCCAAAAAGATATGCTATAATCATCTACATAGACAACAAAGTATCTATGAACGCCAAAAGTACGAACCGGATAAGGTCCCAAATATCACGATGGATCAAAGAAAATGGAAAAGATAGACACAGCTCAACCCTCGGAAGAAAAGAGGCCAGATGACATTTGATGAATTGGCAAGCTTCTCACTCAAATGATTTCAACGAGGAGAATTTTAGAAACATCTAGGAAAGAGATGTCACGGAAGGATGCCTAAGCCGTAAATGTCATAGGAATGTGTCAGTGAAGATGGACATTGCACCAAAAAAGGTAGAATCAGAAGGGATGTCAAGATAGTAAAAGACACCCTTCTTATATCCCCACCAAAAAACCGCATCATCCAAATATCCTGAAAATAACAACAAAACTCATCAAAAAGCACATGATAGTTCAGCTCAACACAAAGCCTATGAACAAACAATAAGTTCAAAGGAAAGTCAGGTGCTCAGTGAACATGGGTGGGCCTGAGCTTGGAGGAAAACTCCACGGTCCCAATGGTGATAATTAGGAGAATGACCATTGTTGCCAACCCGAACTAACTTTACAGTGGAAGAGGGTTGAGAGGAGGTCAATGGGCTACCTTCTCCCGTCATATGAGTAGATGCACCAGAATCAATGATCCATATCAAGGTTGTGGCAGTAACAAAGTTGGCTACTATACCTGAAATAGTAGCAAGGTGCGTAGTAGGAATAGTCTCACTGGGAGTGGTATCGGATCTCTGTAGCAGTTGCATCAGGAGTGAGTAATTTGTGGTAGAGTTTTAGACTATCTGTCCAATGGGATCCTGATCAGAAGGTGCCTCTATTATTGTTGCATCATAGTCAAACACGACCAGAATCACAGCATCAAACTCCTTGACAGTTGAAGTGTCCTCGTCCAAATGAGCCAAGAAAGGCAGAGTTCTCCACAAGCTATAGAGACTGAGTGCGTACAACAGAAGTCTCGATCTTTTGCAGATGGCCAAAGATGATCTTGATGGTCGAAAGAACATCAGATGTAAGGAACTATTCCAACACTCTTATAACCCGATGTAGGTCAGCTAGAAATCTGTAGACATGCTATTTCGATCTCTTTGTCCCTTGTTTCATACAATAGTTTGGCTGAAATATATCAAGCTCCTCGTAGAGGCCATTGAGGTGGTAATAGCAATCCACAAGAGTGAACTCTGCCTGAGGAGCGGACCAGATTTGCATATAAATATTTGCAAGACGAGACTTGGTAGTCTGCTGAGAGTACATACACGTCCATTCTTCCCACATCTCCTCCATGGTACCCTTGTACAAGATGTTTGCCACAATGTGGGACTCAACGCTATTGGTCATTTATACCATGGCATAATAGTGGCTCCGAGACAGGAAACATAGTCCTATCAAGATCAATATCCTCCTCTAACTAATGATGAACAACTTGAAAGTCCGAGACCAAAGCATGCAATTTTAGGTACCCTTGAGTTTGATAGAAGTATCATGCATCATCACAGAGGATGTAAAGAACATGAATTTGATCCCGGTGTGATTTTTTTTTTACGCTCGATCCCGGTGTGAATTGTGCTTAGGTTTTAGCCAAAGTGATCTCTTTAAGATGTGGTTTCCTTTGTATGTCTTCCTAAAGCCACAGAAGGAGTCACATGAGAAGTATAAATATGAAGCCGTGTTTTCAAAAGGCAGCTTAACTACAGTAATAACCAAGAAAAAAGTTACGCCACCACCGTATACACCGTATATGGTGACTTGTGTTTCGTGGATGTGGTACCTACGAACTTTCCTCCATGTAGGAATGAGGGAATGCAGCAGATGCTTGAGGAATAAAGACAAGTTCGGTGCTCTACTTGGCTGGA
The DNA here is from genome assembly GCA_037367405.1 of Ottelia alismoides. NCBI lineage: Eukaryota > Viridiplantae > Streptophyta > Magnoliopsida > Alismatales > Hydrocharitaceae > Ottelia > Ottelia alismoides. The sequence continues at coordinate 190,924 of JAZKJV010001148.1, read as the reverse complement.
AATCTACAGTTCACATTATTAAATTTAATTTCGAAAAAAACATTGCCTTATCGATCAATTGATAACCACAAAGACATTGGCGAAGAAGAAGAACAAGGAAAGTCCACCCCCACAAACAATAAGAAGCAAAAGAAAGGTGAGCTTACGTCCAGACATTGAGGGTCTCGTTATGGATGGTGAATATGCTGAGGAAGATCTGCTTAAGAGGCCATTCAGCGCGGTAATATCTCAGAATGTACTCGTTGTCCTTGAGGTATTCTGGGAGGGAATGATATTCCACCAGCTGATGCTTCACCTTCTTCCAAAGCTTGCTCTTCTCCTTCCTCCGCCCCTTTCTCCTCGCCGCCTCAGATCGACACACTGTTTCCACCCCTTCCATCGCCTCCTGGGAACCCCAAACGAAAAAACGCCAAACAAATGGTCTTCAACGAAGAGAGAACAGATGCATAGAAATTCTACTTTGATCTTGCATGCATAACCAGTACCGACGGGTATCGAATCCGAATGTCACGTGTGTCTTCTTCCTTCTGCGGCATGGAGTTGCTGAAATTGGCGGACCGAACGGAGCAGAGAGCGCCCCGGAGGGGTGTGGGGGATTTCTTCTGGGGGTGGAAGATACAACGGGGGGAAAAGATCGGGGGACGGGACAGAGTGATTTTAACGGCGATGCGGATAGCCGCGTGGAGGCCAGCGATTACATCAGCGACGTGGCAGCATTTACTATCCTCCCTCCTCGTGTCGTTGATTCCCGTGTTTTTCCTGAGCTGAAGCGGGCATGTGGGTGGGGGCCACTCGGATCACATTGCGTGGACTCCGCCCTACTTTAGCTCAGGATGGACCGTGATGACACGTGGGGAGGAATATTCCTGGTTGATCTTGGGATTGTTTACATAAAATTTAAAAATTTAGAGATACTAGGTTGTGTACCCGCACTTCGCAGCGTTAAATCTGCTGAAGGTACAAATAAAGTCAGTGTTTTTTCGAAGAGAAGTAGAGAAGCAACAGATAAATGGTGGAATACTTTAACAATAATATTAATACTTATATGTGATCAGAGAGATCTATTAATTTAAGCATCATTTTTTATCTAAAAATTTATAATACATAGTAGTAATATAGTTTATTTTAATCAAATAAAATAGAAGGAAAGATTCATAAGAAAAAATAGAAAATACTTAAGAAATATTGAGAGAAAGAACAACACACATTTTACCATGAATTAGATATCATTTCTTTGATAGGAGTTATGAGATGGGAAGAGTTAAGCAGCTTATGCAACATGTAATAAGTTTTCTAGTTAAAGGTAAGCATAAGTTCAGAATCACTTATTTTTCAACAAATTTCATTCACCTTAAATTGGAGTAATAACAAAGAATGTGTTAAAGATAGACAGAATTCAAGGAAAAATGTGACCGAAATTCAGGGATGATAAGCTTGCTTCACAATATGTTTAAGCTCAGAATGCGTTATAAGCTCAGAACCTAAGCTTGCTTCACAGTATTTTTTATAACATAGAATTCAGGGATGATCATCATCTCATCGGTATAAAATAATTTACAATATATGTTAAACATGGGTTATACATAAGGTAGCAAGATGTCATACATAATTAACTGAACATGATTCAATGCATGTAAACAAATATAAAGCCTATATCACTCGATTCAAGTAAAAAATAATCAATCCTATAGAGTTAAAATATTTGGAATCAACAAAAGATATAAACTAAGCGTGTTTTGTAATTCACTGACTAAAAGAAAAATGAAAAAATGAAGCTAAGTTCCATGTGGTTAGTCATGAGTTTAAAACCATGTTTAGTTACATTACATGCTAGAACACAATAGAAAGATTAATAGATTAAGAACATACCGTGAAAGAACCATGATGATCTGGAAATATTTTTAGTACAATATGCTTCATTTTTATAGTTTAGGAGGCCCCTCTCCCTTGTCCTCTCCAAGAACCCATCGGACGACACCTCCTCGAGAACAACATCTTTCATCTCCTTCGTCTCGCCCTCCTTTGACGGAGCTCGTACGACCCACAAAAACCTATGGTGCTCCGCTCCAACCCAACTGTTATCTCCCTCACCTGGACGTCCGAGAAGCTTCCATTGCTCCCAAAACAGAGAAACACCACTGATCCCTTTGGTTGCTTGTCCAGCCAACCGATGCACTCGTGATCATCTGCCTCTACTTGAGCAACAACAGTGGCTCGACACTGTATACCGGAAGGTTAGGTTGCTCTGGGAAATAGAGACCCTATTCGAGTGCCTTCATAAGACCACGTTGTAGTCCCTGGAAGATGTTCACAGGAACCCTCTGGCCTTCCGCATGCACAGGACTACGTCAATGAAAAATTGATACGTCTTGTCCCTTCCGAACGACATAACCTCTGGGAAGGAAGAAAACAGGAGCTTTGAGGAGAACCCGGGAAAGGGTACGGTCTCCCCTTCCATCTCGACGACCTTCTTGTCAACGGGTATCAAATGATCGATATATGTAGGGTAATGGAGTAGTAGGCAGAGGGTTGAAGCACCGGCGGTGTAGAAGACGTAAGGAGGGATGCCCAGCTCGAGACCGAGCTCTGGATCATTTTGCTGCAGTGGAAGCCGGGCACGAATGCAATGAAGGGTGAGGAGGATCTGGAGAGCAGATTTGGCGTGGGGCATGTAGAGGTCGAGGAGGGTTGGCAAGGAAACTTGAGGAGGAGGGGTGAGAGGGGGGAGATGGAGGAAGGAGAGGTTGGGGAGGCAGGTGGAGGAGAGGAAGGAGGAGAGGTGCGGGTGGGGGAGGGAGAGGGAGGGGTGAAGATAATGACGGTGATGGTGAGGTGGTGGGGAGGGGAGAGACGGAGGATGAGTTTGGCAAGCTCAACGTTGGAGATGAGGTGACCCACAAAGGCCATGGGGACGAATAACAAATGCTGTCGTTGCTGCTCCATCTTCCACGTACGACCCCTCAAGCGGGGGAGATGGGCGGTGAAGAGTACTCAGTACATATAGGGAGATACGAAAAAGAACGGAGGAAGCTTTCCACGGGAAGTGCTAGGAGAGCTCTCCCCACGGAGCTCCACATGTCAATACGTGTAGCACAGTGAGGGGAAAAGGCGGAAGGGGAAGAGGAGTGACACGTGCTAGATTATTGGAGAAGGGTTGAAGAACTCAATTTTAGTATCTTTAATAGATACTTATAGAAATATCTATGTGAAAACTTTATTTTTTAAATATAAAATACAATCTGACCTCTTAATGCTAAAAGGCTCAAAATTTTAACTTATATATATATATATGCTCTTTGGGGAATTAACTTGGCTTCATCCGTCTTATTTTTTCTTTATTTTTTATTTTTTTAGAAAATGCTTCCGTGGATTTTCATTGTTATATCCCTCTATTATGTCATTCAAGTTTCATGCGAAATATAGACATCTACGGCCTCCATCCAGATGAGGATGATTTCAACAATTCTGCGACCGTTAAAAAATGATCGTCTAGATGGAGGTCGTAGGAGTCTCTATTTCTCATGAAACTTGAACGACATAATATAGGGATACAATGATGAATTTTCACATACTCATTTTCCAAAAAAAAATATAGGGAAAATGGGACGTGAAGCCAAGTTAGCTCCCCTCATAGGGCAACCACATTTTCTCTCTCTATATATAAAGTAAATTACACAAAAGGCCCTTAACTATACACCCAATTTCAATGTAGTCCCTAAACTTTCAAAAGTAAAAAGGTACCTAATTGCTTGGGTAACAACGTAGCCTTTTTCCAATGGGAGAAGAATATATCCATTAAGTTATGGAAGGTTTGGACAAAATTACCCCTGTTAAAATCCCTAGTGATGTTGCCCCCAAATCCACAAATCCCAGACCTAGAACATGCCACCGACGGCTTCAACGAGCGCTTCATGATCGGATCTGACCAATTTGGAAGGTCTACAAGGGAGTCTCCAAGATGGCAATTCGGTGGCAGTGAAACATGCTTCGGCAACACCCCGGCAAGGCTTCCAGAGTACCCAAAATGAGATCATGGTCCTCTCCCAGATCTGGTACCTTCTTCGACGACAGCCTGCGGCTTCGATGTTCATGCACGTGGCCTCAATGTGATCTTGATAGCCTCCATTCTCGAGAGCCTCTCTTTGTGATGAAGGAGATCGACGGTCAGCGTCTGAGTCTCACAAGAGAGGTCGAGGATAAGAGGGACTCCAATGATGAAGGTGCACAACAGGCGGACGGGAGCGCTCTGGAAGCAGAGCATGCACAACTGAATAGAGAGGGAAAGGGTCTCGTCGGTGGATGCTATTTCCTCTGCAGTTACCTGAAAATATACGAATTTTAATGTTCGAATTTGTTGGCATTAACATACCAAATTGTTGAATCAATAGCTATAATATATTCAACTCAATCAAAAACATCCAACATATATTGGAATCTAATTAAATTCTAATTTATCTTAACATATCAAGATGAAACATGTACCTGAAAGATGCCAATCTTCCTATTGTAATAGGATTCCGGAAGAAGCAGCTCTAACGAAACTAGGTATGTGTGCCCCACGGCCATAGCGGCAATCCCATTCCCTACGCCGCCAATCGTCGTTATTGCGGAAGGGCTATCCTCTGTGTAATCGAAATAAAGCGGCTTCCTCATCGACATGGGCTCCTCCACCCACCACCTCACCAGCCCGACCCTAATCACCACAGCCAGCACCAGCACTGGCACTAGCACGAGGCACACGTATGCGATGTCGAGGATCCCGAAGCCAAGCTTCTTCATGAGGGTGGCCCCGCCGTGTGGGACCCTCATGGGGGCTTCCTCGATGGAGGCCTTGGAGTAGGAGGAGAGGGAGAGGAAGGTGGCTACGATGGAGGCGAGAGTAGAGAGGGCGAGGTCGAGGTGGTGGATGAGGAAGCCCGCGAGCTTCGAGAGGAGTAGGTTGTCATTGACGGAGGTGCCCACGACGTCCCAGTGGTGATTTTACCAGGGGTAATGTTGTCCTAACCTTCCATAACTTAACGGATGTCTCCTTTACCTGTTGGAAAAAGACTACATTGTGATCGAAACAATACATTAGGTACCTTTTTATTACTTTTAAAAGTTTAGGGATTACATTGAAATTGGGTGTATAATTCAAGGACTTTTGTGTAATTTACTCATATATATATAAAGTGTTGATCCTGTGAGAGCCAAAAACTGTGAGATATGAGAGCAATGATTCTGGACTACTATATTACGGTGTCTCTCATGATTGATTGCTGGAGGAGAGAGAAGAGCAGAATCTATTGGTCTAGATTCACTGCTCTCATGCTCTCACAGTTTTTGGCTCTCACATGATCAACCCTCTATATATATGACAATATAAATGAAAGAGCGGTGTATATGTTATCACGTCAATACTTTGTGTAACTATGTAGAGTAGTGGTGGCTATATTTTCAGCATGTAATCATGTATTTTTTAGCTTGTCGTTGCAAAATACTCAAAGGACAGACAAGCGGATAAAATTTATAAACTTAGCACTCCAACAAACTGCACAAGGCAAAGTATAGAAAATTCGAACGATTGACATGTAATTATTCTGCTCATTTTTGTCATTAATAATATTATGAATTGATAAATCATTAGCAGATAACTAGACAAATACAAATATCTTGAGTCTAAGTATGTCGGGCTAGGCCATTAATTTATTTTTTTACTTAAATGCATGCTCGTAATGACGATATATATGAAATGACAGGCAACTATATAAGTTCTACTAAAGATGAGATAGAAATATAATAAAATGAAAATAAATGCATAAACATTAAAGCAAGTTTGAAAAATATATTAAACAACATGCAAGGCTCAATAGTATAAAATATAAATACCAATCATAAAAGAAATATGAAGTAAATTCTCAAAACATGTTATGTAGATGCAATATGAGTTGGCTCAACGAAGGGACTATGACTAGTCTTCAAATTGTAGCTTTGGAAGCTCTTCAGCCGAATTATTCGTAGGCTAAGTCGATCAGTAGACTAATTAGTCGATCGGTCAAAATGCTCAACCGACTGATCAAGATGCTAGACATGTACTGGAAGTCGACAAGTTGGCTAATAGGAAAAATCGATCAATGAGTAGGGCATGCTTAAGCGATTGAGGCAGGAGCTTAGTTGGCCGCTTTAGATACTAAAAAGCGGTGGAAGTCAATTAGCCAATTGATGGAGTTTGATGGTTGAGTGATGGAGAAAATAGTCGATTGATTTAGTGAGATCATTGGAATGGTATTGGACATGTGGCATGCATAGTGAGGGATCATCCAGTTCATTCATGGATCAACCAACTAGTCTAGTACGTACAGCTTGTGGGAGACCTCAATCTCACATCCACTTTGACTTGCAATCACCATGCTTGTACAATGAGGTGTATAGCTTATAGCACATGTAACGCAGTGGAGGGGAGATGATCAAAGCATTAAAAATAAAAAAAGGCTGGAAATAGTAAGGATAGAAAAAATGGAAGAGGACTTTGAGACTAGAAGTCAATATTGAAGAAAACTTCTAGTTATGCAATGGGACCACAAAATGGATTGCATACTCTGAGCGCAAGCGGACTCTTCGAGTGAGGTGTTTCCTCAACCAACGCTGAGCATCATGGCTATAAACTCGATCAGAAAGTACCAAGAGGATTAAAAAGATGTAAAGGGTAGAACTACAACAAACAAAGCTGAACTAAATCATGAGATAAAAATAGAAATTATCATGGGGGTAAGGGATATCGAAGAGATACTCAATGCCGACAATGAGCTTGACTCCTAGTTGTCACCTTAGATAGCCATACCTTCTTCACTAAGGAGCAAGGGAAAAGAGTCATATTCATGACCAAAACCAGATATCTCACTCAAAATCTTACTTTTTATGGTGTTTTAAAGATAAGAAGTTATCTTTACTTGTCTTAATGGTGTGGATATTAGGTGAGAGAGTCTTAAGGTGTCTCATATAAGCGACGTAGGAAGAAGAGGCCATCCAAGAAAAGAGGACCATGCCTTATTTGAGCGAAATTTAGGATAGAATAAGACTGTCATGTCAAACACAAATAGTTGAGTGATCAAAAAGATTAATTGTCATAGAAGAAGTGAGTAAAATGATCAAGATGAACAGTCAATTACTTACGGGCAGAACTAGTTGTCTTGCTTGTTTGAGATTGGGGCTTCTGCAGTGACTAGATAATATCCTTAGTGGTGGTGTGTGTGAAGGACTAGGACTAGCTAGGGGATGATACTAAGTGTGATTACTCATATATTGTGGGTTGATTGTTTGCTTGATTTGGTTGTTCACGAGCTGAGTGCCGAGAGAGAGCCGATATAGCGATTCTCGGATGCGACTTGTCAGACACCGCAGGCTCCTCCAAGACCGAACATTAGGCTCCTTTGAACAACCGACCAATAGTTGTAACAACCCAATCAAACATAGTCCCACATCGGTAATTTATAAAGTGTGAAAGTGGGTCATAAGAGCGGGAGATTACTATTTGACAACTTGAATTTATGAACTTTAGGTGATTATCAACGAGTCCACTTGTGTCAGAAACCAAAAGGTTGTAAGGGTTAGTTTTTTTCGATAATGTATCGATGACCTAAGCTCGAGACGTTATAACAAACATCTATGTGGTTGCTCTCAAACACCCAGACCTCTCGAACTTCAAAAGACTTGAGCTTCAGGTGAAAAACCTTAAGGGTGAGCTACCCACAAACATGTAAATGCTCAAAGACCCTTACTTCCTCGACCTCACAGTCTCCGACTCCTCCCCTCCTCCCTGACACCTTTCCTCATCGATCTCTACATGTGGAACAACCAGCTACAAGGGGTGTTTCCTTCAAACTTCTACTTTGTTTCCAACCTCCAAGTGTTGGCTCTTGAGAGAACTAAGAGGTATGCCGTCAATCGACTCCTTTGAGAGAGAACAATAGAGAGAGAGAGAGGAGATGGGATAGATGGAATCAGAAGGGGGTTCCCATAGTTGAGGTTATGATTGATGCATTTCCCCTCCCTATGGGGAGGTTTATATAGGGTGTGTGCCCTCGCCACGTCCGACCCCTTCGACCATACCCTTGCAGTTATGGTCTCCGTGAGATCAGGCCTCGCTGCAACCGTCAGAGGCGGTTGCTTGACCACGCCAGTCACGGAGGCCGTTCTACATCTCCCACTTGATCAAAGCGGTCAAAATATATATGCTCCCACTATTTGTGTAATATATACATGGAGATTTATCATATGCGGATCATTATATATGAAACCTCTTCCTTGACTCATACATTCCTGAGTCCCACTAAACTAACATGTTTAATGTATGTTCATGCAGTTATTCCTTTGGTTACGGAATCTGCCAACATGTCACTGGTAGGCATGTAGGTTATCGTGATTTCTTATTTCTCCACAATATCTTGTATATAGTGATATTGGATTTTAATGTGTTTTCCTTTAGAACTATTAGCCCCACTATTAATCAAGCTTATCGCTGCTTGATTGTACATTTCAACTGGCCCTTTCACCAATTCGAGGCTTTGATTCTGTAGAAAGTGTCAGATCCACATAGCATGAGTGGTGGCCATGCTATATGCAATGTATTCTGCTTCCTGTGTATGTCTAGATACACATCCTTGTTTCTTGCTACTCCAAGAAACGTCTGCACCACCAAACATGAACAAGTAACATGATGTGTATTTTCTATCATCCACATCTTCTCCGAAATCAATATCAGAGTATCCTACCACTTCAAGTGATTCTGCTTGATACACAAATTTTAGATGTATCGTTGATGAATCCACGATTCATCGCCTTTATTCTTTTATTTTAGCATCGTTTCCTTAGTCAAATACCTGTAAATAACCACTAATTTCATAAAATTACCATTTCGCATGCATTTGTTAATTATTCATTTTTAACACTTTTTGTAAATAAATAAAAGAATAAAGGAGAAAAGAAAAAGAAAAGGAGGTGTTTATGCAATAAATACAGACTGACCCAAACCCCGAGAGAAGGTCAAGACTTGACCTGATCGACCAGGAATAAAGTAGGGGGAGATAAGGGTGTCTGTCAGAAAAATCAAAAATATCTTGTACATATTTTTCATTTATATTTGTATAAAACTTACATTAATTTATTTGTATATAATTTGACCTCAAATCACTTATTTTTGTAAATAAAATTTGTGAATAAAATTGTGTTGTAAATAATAAAAATATTTATAAAATAAAAAAATGTATATATTGTAAAAAACTACACCCAGAAAAAGTTGTAATACGATAACTGAAACATCAATTCCGGCTCCATACGAGCTCAAATCGAACCAAACTCACTTCCATAATACTATAAATTAAATTATCTTTCAAATGACTGTGGTTTCGTATTTTTTGGAGTTACGGTTAAAAAGTCGGTTTTCTGGGGTGTATTGTGCAATTTACCCATATATTTATTGTATATATTTTATATTTTATTTATTTTATATAATGTATATATTATAAATATTGTTTTCAATAAAAATAAAAATTAGAAAAAAAATAAATAATAAAAAAATCTTGTATAAAAATTATTTCCTTATTTGGACCTATGTACATTATATCTTATGTATATAATATATGTATGCCACTAACTTCCATTTATAAAATCCACCAAAAAAATTAATTACTTAACATTAATTAATTTATTTTATTTAATTTCGAAATTTGTATTTAAATAATGGATTTGGTGGATTTATGTGACTTAATAAGCTACCATATATGTAGATTTGATTACACACCTTATATGGCCACCATTATGGTGGAGAATTGATTTTCAATTAATTCAATTATTTATTTGATTAATTTATTCCGAATTTTGTAAATAATTATTTAATTAATTTATTTTATTTAATTAATTATTTTAATTCACTCAATAATAACCTTCCTTTTTTGTAGATACTTTCCTTTTTTTATTTTCTTCTCTTTTTAATGGGCTCCTCCTCCCTCATTCAAGCTTGATCGATTTTTGGCGGAGAGGAGCCCAGTTTCCGAGAGGTTTCTTGTTGAAGAGGGTCCTAGCCTCCGATCCAGTCGGTGACAACGGCTTGAGCTTCGACGAGGCCATCATGGCTTGTCCGATCCCCGAGGTGAGATCCACTTTTACTTGTCTTTTTCCCTAGGTAATTGTAGGCTTAGATCTTAGCGTAGGAGTAGGGAGTGATTTTTAGATTAAAAATCCCAAAATTTCATCGCACTTTAATCCACATCCAACACCGAATTTTCGCCTCATTTTCGTGTCACGCCATTTCTTTTTCTACCTCCCACAACCACACATCTCCGACCACGTCGGATCCATCCCCCGCATTTCCATCGGATCCCCATTCACCTACTCCATTTTTGTTTATAAATAAAAAATGTATCTTATTTCCTATTCCATATTTTTGCAAGATACAATAAAAAAGTTAATAAAATTTTTGTTTATGTTTTAACTCTGACATTTGTATTGCAAGTTAAAAAAAATAAAGAATCAATTTTTGTTATTTCTAACATTTGTTTTGCAGGTATAATAAAAAGAAAATAAAATTTTTTGCTTTTGTATCTAACGGTTGTTTTGCAGGTTCATCAAAATAAAAAAAAATCATATGTTTATATTCATCTCTAATACTTTATTTTGCAGGACAAGAAAAATACATAAAAAATCCTCTAACATTCTTTTTTGCAGATAACAAATAAAAGAAATAAAAAAAATACAAAACAGAAAAAAAATCTCTCCAGGTCGGGGCCGACCCCAGCGGCCTCCCGCCGCCACTGTGCTCCCGACGCCGCCGCCACTGCGCGCCCTCGGCGGTGCCCCCTGCTGCGACCCCCACGGACTTCCCAGCGGGCGGCGCTGCCCCCGCGCGACCCACCATCGAGCGGCGCCGTCAACCGCCAGATCCGACCCCTTGCCAGAGCCCCTAGTGGACCCCCTGCTCCGCGCGCGCGGTTCGCCCTTGACGAGAGCCGGCGCCGCCCCGCTCTCCTTCCGCGGCCACGCGACCTCCTCCGCAGGTGGTCGTGTCCGCTGCGGACGCGCGTGTACCGCCACGGGCCCAGACCCCAGCAGCCTCCGCCAGACTCCTCCCCGCTCCTCTGCGCGACGAGGCCCCCGCGCGCGGCCGCCCGATCCCCTGACGCCGTGAGGCCCCTCCAACCGCCGCGCGGCCCTGCGTGGCCCTCTTCCTTCGCCCTCAGCGCGCGACGCGCGTCCAGCGCCGCTCGCCTGCGCGTGCGGCCTTCCTCCCCGTGGCCGCCCGTCCGAGCTCCACCTACCTCCAGACACCCACCGCGTCCAGCGGCGCGACCCCAGACCCCAGCCGCCCCTGCGGCCGGCCGCCGATCTCCCCTCGCGCGCGTGGCGCGTGGACGCCCGCACCTCCTCCAGATCCTAAGGGCGGCGGCGGCACATCTCTGTCTTGTGAAAGAAGAAACGAAGAGGAAGAAAGCCTTAGGGGGAAGGTTGAATAAAAAAGAGACAATTACAATAAAGCCTCTTGTGATTTTCATAAATGACAAACATGCCTCAAGCTCTAGAAGATCATGTGCCATGCACTTACTAATTGGGTAAACTGCATCTTTGATTTGTATTTTTAATTATTTTTATATTGCAGTCCAGAACTTTTGAGAAACTTGCATTCCAGTCCTTGTGCTTTCAGACCTTCACTTGCTTGATATTTGCATTGAAATACATGTTTCTATTGCTCATAAAATTCCGCAAAAATTTGTAAATATTTCTGTTGTGTCTCTTGTCATTGTATAAATTTTTCATAGGATTTTGGATTTATTTGATATTTTTAAAAAAATCAAAAATAGTGATTTTGTGTCTTTTTGCTTGCCTATATTTTGATAATTCATAAAAATTCAAAAAAGAGCTTAAAAATTCCAAAAAAAATTAGTGTAGATGTATTTTGACTTGTTTTAATTTCTATCCAAATTTTGTGCATTTTCCATATATAAAACTCAAAAAAAATTGTAAAATACAAAAAATCTTCTAAAAATTGCAGAAAAGTGTAGAAAAATCCAAAAATAGTGATTTTGGTCTCTTTTTGTAGATATTGCTTTCTAGTTTCATTTAAAAATAATTTCAGGATTTTTGAGCACTAAAAAGGTTTTTAACTTGTAAAATAATCCTGATCGTTCATTATTTGCTCTGTTTTCTACTATTTTCATTTTTATAAAATCATAAAACATTTTCTTTTCTTTGATTATTTTAAAAAAAATACAAAAAGAGTGTTGTGTGTGCTTTTTATCATTTGTGAATATTGTTCGTCTTTTCAAAATAAAAAAAATATATAAAATTCTAAAACCACTAAAAATTAGCATTTCTGAAAATTGACTACTTAGTTTTTAAATCGTGCTCCTTGTGTTCGACCCTGGTCGCTATACCAGGTAAAAAGAATAGCGAAAAACCGCTTACACATTGTTTTCCTTGATTTCTATCTTTTCCGAGTGGTTTAATTTATTTTTCCGATTGACCGCGCTTGGTGATTTGGGTCACAACGACCTTTGATATTTACATACTTAACCCGATTGCCAGGCGCATCATCAGAATGGCGCCGTTGCCGGGGATAGATCCGAGGCTCCGGTCACCGTGCGTGATCGGAGGTGGAAGATCGTGCGAGGTAGAAATCGAATATGTAGGGATTGAGGAGATGAAATGGAAATCGGCGTCGGTCGTGGATTATGTGTGATGGAATTTTTTTTAACTCTAAGATCTACTCACTACATCTTGACTATGATAAACAAAGGGTCGTTGTGACCCAAATCACCAAGCGCGGTCAATCGAGAAAAATAATCAAACCACTCAAAACAGATAGAACGATGAAAACAATGTATGTAAGCGGTCTTTCGCTATTCTTTTTACCTGGTATAGCGACCAGGGTCGAACACAAGGAGCACGATTTAAAAACTAAGTAGTCAAATTTCAGAAAATGATTTTTTTAGTGGTTTTTCAATTTTATATTTTTTTATTTTTCGAATAAGCACAAATGAAGACAAGTAATAAAGAAAAGCACACTCAATCTTTTTTGTATTTTGCAATTTTCTTTTTTTATATATGAAAAAAAAGCACAAAACTTGGACAGAAATTAAAACAAGTCAAAACACAGCTACATGAATTTTTGTGGGATTTTCAGGCAATTTTTATATTTTTTTTTATGAATTTTCAAAATGTAGACAGAGAAAAAGACACAAAAATACACTGTTTTTGATTTTTTAAATATATCAAATGACAATAAAAATCAATGAAAAATTTGTATCATGTTCACACACATAGCATGAGCTTACATAAATTTTTACAAAATTTTTAAGGCACAATAAACATTTATTCCATCAAAGAGATCATGCAGGATAATCGTTTGAAACACATGGACCATCTTGGTGGTGGCGGCGGCCCCCCATCTCCGCCCCCGCCTGGCGGCGCAGCTGCCACCGCCCCTGGACCCGCGGCCCCCCCAGGCGTCCGCCCCCGAGCCCTCCGCCACCGCGCGTTGACCGCGGCAGCCCCGCATCCTCCACCGCATCCCTTCCGACCTCCGCCGACTTCCGCCCTCGCCATCCGCGTGAAGAAAAGAGGGGCGGCAGACCCTCGTTCTCTCCCACCTGTTGTGAAGAACAAAAACGAGGAAGCCCTAGAGGCATTTTAAAATAAGAAAGAAAAAGTTGGGTAAATTGCATTATCATCCCTGCATTTTATTTCTGTTAATATTTTGTACAAAAGCTTTTTCATAATTACATTTACGTCCAAGTGATTCCAGACTTTTACTTGCATGCCCTCTTTGATTGAAATAAATATTTTCCATGCTCTAAAAATTTTGTAAAAATTTGTTTAAGCTCCAGCTATGCACCTTGTTATTGTGTAAAATTTCCATGGCATTTTGACTTTATTTGATATTTTTAAAAAATCAAAAACATTGACTTTTTGTTTGTCTACACTTTGAAAATTCATAAAAATTTGCAAAAGTGCTTAAAAATTCCATAAAAATTTCTGTAGGTGTATTTTGTCGTGCTTTATTTTCTGATCAATTTTTGTCCATTTCCCATTTATTAAAACCAAAAAAAATATAAAAATCAAAAACCACTAAAAAATTAGCTTTTCTGAAATTTGACTGCATAGTTTTTAAATCGTGCTCCTTGTGTTCGACCCTGGTCGCTATACCAGGTAAAAAGAATAGCGAAGACCGCTTACACATTGTTTTCATCGATTTCTATCTTTTTCTTAAGTGGTTTAAAATATCATTTTTCTCGATTGATCGCGCTTGGTGATTTGGGTCACAACGACCATTTTATTTACATACTTAACCCAGTTGTCAGGCGCGTCATCAATCGTCCCTTTTAGATATCGAAGAATCCTCTTTATAGCTTCTCAATGTGTTGGACCGGGATTACTTTGATATCTACTGACTAAGCTTACTGGATGGGCTAAGTCAGGTCGAGCACACATCATTGTTAGACTTCCCACCGCTTATGCATATGGTACATCTAAAAGTTTCTACCCCCTTTCCGGGACACTTATTGTGGTGTATAGAGCATAGTAGTCTGCCTACGAATTCCTGTCTGAATGCAGTAATCCTCAAACTCCTTTAAGGTACATTCTCCACTTCTATCTGTCATAAAGGTCTTGATTGGTTTTCCCAATCTTGTCTCCACTTCCGTCTTATATCTCCTCAACGTTTCAAGTGCTTCTGACTTTCTTCCTAAGAGATAGACGTAGGAGAACTTTGAGTAATCATCAATGAATGTTGTAAAGTATTTCTTATTTCTATGTGTGTTGATACTCAGTGGTACACATATGTCTGAATGGATCAAACCCGGTAACTCTGTTGACCGAATTCTAATTGAGAAGGGTTTTCTCGTCATTTTACCAGTCAGACAATGTTCGTAGGGCAATGTCCTTGTACCAGTGATCTTAGTAACATATTTGCCTTTAGCATTTGATCCATCTTAGAATTTCTTGGATGACCTAGTCTCATGTGCCACAAGTCATAGTCAGACAAACAACACAAGGAATAATCAGAAGAGACGTTCATTAATTCATTAGAGCTTATTACATTAAGGCAGAATAGGTCATTCTCGGGCACAAGCTTTCTCATTGCATAGATCTTCTTATTTTGCCTATGGATACACGCTTATTATAAAACCAGACTTCGAAATCCTTCTTGAGCAGCACTGGGACAGAGATCAGGTTCCGGCATATCCCTAGGGCATATAATACATCATTCAGTACTATAACGCTATCCCCCAGGTCAAATATGTATGTCACAATACCTTCTACGTCCGGATAGGTGTTCTTTCCCATGAAGATCCTCTGTTCTCCTTTACTCGGCTCCTTTAAGTCACCAGGCCCTCCTTCGTCTTTGTTATGTGTCTGGTTACTCCAGAGTTGATCCATCATCTGTCATTGTCCGTGATGACGGAGTTTCATTCCACAACAGCCTGAATTCTATTTTCTTCTTTCCTTTATTTTCCGATATTTTAGAATTTTCTGGCTTCTTCTTGTTGGGGCATTTGGCCTTGAAATGGCCATATTTACCGCAATTGCAGCAAGAGCCACGTGGGTATTTCCTACTTTTTCCCTTAAAATTTACCTCGGAGGGGCCCGGCCTTTTCTTTGCATGCACGTCATTTGCTTCTTATTCTTCCTCGACCTCAAAGATCTCAACTTTCGATTTTTGCTTAGAGAGGTCCTGCTCAATTACCAGCTGTACAGGTAGGTCTGTCGCAGATTTAATATTGTCATTCATCCTCAGAGATGTGGTAACCATGTCGAATGATGGTGGGAGACTTCTTAGTATGGTTGCGATTTGCATCCTCTCCGGAATCGCACAATCAACAACCGCTTGTTCATTGACCATCACGATCATCTTGTCCACGTGCTCGACACTTTCAGATTCCTTCATTTCACACGAGTTGTACTTATGTAGAAGAAGCTGGACACTCACTTCCAATTTGGAATGATATTTCTCCTTAACCGTGGTCTAGAGCTCGTAAGCTGATTCGCAAGTCTCAAAGACCCGAATCAGGTTCAAATCTATGTGGGTCGGCATGAAGCTCCTAGCCCTATTATCTGTTTTCTCCCACTATTTGCAGGACCTAATTTCCTCCATAGTTGGATTTTCAGACAAGGTTGGGTAAGATTTGTCTATGATGGAGTGTATGCTATCGTGCAATAGGCCATAGTAGATTTTGCTACTCCACAACTCATAATTAGTACGTTAAGGTACTCAATTTTTCCCTCCTCAATGGCAATTGTTTTGCTTGTCAATTTTGTTGATCTAATGAAATAAATGTAGATTTGTATGAGAATGTGCAATTTACCAAGAATAAGAAAACATAAGAAGTTTTGATGCGTTGGCTATAGACGAAAGAGAAAAATGCAAGTATGCTTATAATAACTAAGTTAACTGTTAATTGTAGTTAAAAAACTTTTTAACTACAAGGAATCACAATCAATAAACTGAAGATCAAAGTTAATATGTGATTAAGCAACTTTAATAAAGGTACTTGGTTATTATGAAAGGAAAAACTTAATGACAATTTAGAGGACTCGCTTGCAATATTACATTAATAAAAAAGGTAAAAAAACTTACTGTAAAATAACACAATGAATAATATGGTTGAAAAAAAAGATTTAATTAATAAAAAAATTTAATTCAATGAGAAACTTTATTAAAAAAGCTCCTATTAAAACCTTGATTTTAACTTGTAGTATATTTCCCAAAAAACGAGACTTATATTTTTTTTTAAAAATCTTGTATTTAAAAAAAAACAACTTTTAATCCCATCAACACAGAACTTCAAAAAACATGCAACAGTTTTACGAAAAATGGAAAAAAACTCACAAAAATGGGGGAAAACACGTGAAGAGGATATTAAAGTTCTTCACTATACACCCCTTATGAGATTAAGTTAAAAAATATTTAACTCACATATATATATATATCATGCATTTTTAATCGCACTATAATTAAATAATAGTAAGCAATACAAAATTAATAAAAAAACTCAGTAGGACCCACCAAAATTACGGAGCACCTTAGGAAATATGGGACCCTTACTTTCTCAAAAAAATATCGAGGTTATGTTTCCAAATCAAGGACTAACAAACAGGATGAAAAAAAATGATTTGCACAAGGAACCAATAAAAAATGTAATAATAAAAAAGATTAACAAAGATTGCAATTATCCTTTTTAATTAAAGAAGGTCCACTCTGATTTAAGCATTAAAAAGCAGGTGAGATGTTGATTCCTCCCACCCCTTTTTTTAATTTAAAACTAGGGGCTTGTGTTAAAGTAGGGAAAATAATAAAAAAATACAAATGTTCCCACCGTACTAAAGTAGGTCCCAAAAAAATGAAAACGGTTACCTTTATCCTGGTTGCTTGTGCTAGGGTTTCACGAGACAGTGGATGCAGCGGCGGCGTAACTCGGAACTTAGGCGGTCAGCATCGTCGCTCATGGCGTCGACGATGATGTTGGCTTGAGGAAGCGAGCTGCGATAGAGATCAAGCAACGAGCTCTGATACCAGTGAGGGAACTAAGAGGTATGTTGTTGATCGACTCCTTCGAGAGAGAACGAGAGAGAGAGAGAGAGGATGGATAGATGGAAACGAAAGGGGGCTCCCGTAGTCGAGGTTTTGATTGATGCATTGGGGAGGTTTATATAGGACGTATGCCCTCGTCACGTCCACTCCCTTCGACCATGCCCTTGCGATTAGGATCTTCGTGAGATTTGACCTCGCCGCAACTGCCGGAGACGGTTGCTTGACCATGCCGGAATTGGAGGCCATTCTACAGGCCTCAGCCACAACCACCTATCCAGCCAATTCCCGTGACTCTCTTCCGCCACCCCTCTCTGAAACAACTCGTACTTGTGGAGAATCACCTGAGCTCGCTAGAGGAAACTCCAAGGGGAAGCACCAGTAAGCTGGCAACCCATGACGTGACTCAAAAGAGGTGTCTGGAATGCTTGCAATGTGGACGGTGGCATTGTCGCGCTTGTCGGTGCTTTCTCTCGAGGGAAATCAGATAACCGGCATGATCCGGTAGGTTTATGCAATGATGATGTTCTCGATGCTTCTGCTGGTGGGGAACTACCCGTACTGGCTGATCCCAAGCCATGAAGGTGGGTGGGTTTGGAGACGGGGTAAAAATAACTAAAAAGCTGGATTTTATCCTCAACTATGATGAGGGGCATTTTTCGTCAAAGAAAGAGATAAGGTGAGGGTGAGTAATAGTTTCTGGTAACTCAGAAATCACATTGTTTGAAATTAAAAGTTTGTATAGGAGATTGAAATAGAGTGTATTTATAGTTTTTAATGTATTTTCGATGCTATTAAAACACATATTTTAATGTATAGGAGATTGAAATTAAAACACATATTTTAATGTATTTTTGATGCTATTAAAACACATATTTTCGATGCTATTTATAGTTTTTAATGTATAGGAGATTGAAATTACACATATTTTAATGTATTTTCGTTGCTATTAATAGTTTTAGATGATTTTGATGACAATTGTGTATATTGAGTATTTATGTAGATTTTATCTAAATTTTGACGATGATGATGAGAAGAGCCAACCTGTCATGGGTGGATGGATACATTTTGCAAAGTGGATCCTTTTTTGTAGTGGTGCTGCACTTGCAGGAGCCGTCCGATGGAGATAGGATAACCTCGTAGGAGGCTGAGCATCCCCGGCCTCCTGCGAGGGATGTCTGATCCTCGTTGGATGGCTCCCACAAGTTAGGGATGAGCATCGGGCCGGGTCGGGCCGGGCCCAAGCTAGCCCGACCCGAGCCCGATTTCGTTTTTCGGGTCAACGGGCCGGGCCTAAGCCCGCGAGATATCTGGATTTGTGGCCCAAACCCGAGCCCGCCTGCAATTAAATGGGCCGGGCCGGGTTCGGGCCGGCCCGTTACTGCATAATTTTGTATCTGTGCTAGTTCTTTAATTATCTGCCATGGCAATTAGCCTGTGTAGATGCGGATCTTGGTTAGAGAACTTTTAAAACCCTAAGGACTGATATAGATTGATGCTTGTAGAACAGGCCACACCAACGGTAAACCACGATTTACTCAAAATAAAGTCTGGTTAGAAATGAATTTTTTATTACACGTCGGATCCCTCACATCCCGCCTGTGCTAAAGATGGTTGCCCTTGTTTGTCAAAGTGATGACTATAATAACTATCACTAAGTGTTATTATCAGTACCTTATACTTTTCAGTTCTAACCATTTGATCTAACAGTTTGACAAGAATTTTACGGCTAGTAGAGATTGCAGTGTCAATATGAAACGGTGGAGATTGAAGTATTACTGCAATATTTTGTTGAGGCAAAATTGTGAAATTCACTCAAATAAATAACTTCCAGAAAACGTAGGGGAGCACCACATCTCAACACCCATCACCATGAGTCCATGGCCCCGCCCTCTCTCTCTCTCTCCCGCTCTCTAGAAGTTGCACCATTAGACGAGTAAGTGAATACTAACCTGATCCGCCGCACAAGCCGCACGCACGCCGTAGAAGATGATCGCCCAGGCCACCGCTTGCGGGGAGAGCCGGAGAGCCGGAGAGGGTCAGCCGCCACTCGCAATCGCCAGGAGCCAGGGGGATTTGGGTTTTTCGAGCGGGGGACGGGAATGGCCAAATGGGAGGCCATTGGGTTTACGAAACCCTAAGTTAGGTCGCTCGGGCCGGGTCGCCCAAACTCAGCTCGGGCCCTAAATGCGGGCCGGGCTCGGGTCGGGCATATACGCGGGCTCGGAGCGGGCCTATAATCGGGCCGGCCCACGGGCCTCGGGCTCGGGCCCGCCTTGCCCAAGCCCGGCCCGAAATTCTGATTGGGCCAAAAAATGAGCCCAGGCCCGCCCAGCTATTACTCGGGCTCGGGTCTGGGCCGGGCTTGATCGGGCCGGGCATTGGGCTGGGCCGGGCCGGCCCTACCCAATGCTCATCCCTACCACAAGTACAGCATTGGTGCACTATAGATGCTGGGCCTCTACATTTTGACCTGGGTGGACATAAATTTGAAAAAAAAAGGACGAAAAAGAGACGCAAACGAAAGCAGTCCACTGCGTCTTCGAGACTATATCTCAATCCAACGCTCATCGCACAGCTCCTCCCGACCTTCGCTCCCGTCCTCCCATTCCCCCACCCAACAGCTCAGCCCCCTCCCATCCGCCAAACCCTATTCCACCCTCCTTGACCCTCCCGCCCACGGCAGGATGGCCTCCCTCCTCCGTCCCCCGCCCCCGCGCGGCCACCTGCCCCCTTCCTCCATCCTCGTCCTTCTCCTCCTCCTCCACCAGCTCCCCTACGCCGTCTCAAGCATCCGCGTAGACGTCATCCGCCATCCCACCTCCCATCCTCCCCTCCCCGTCTTCCGTGAGGCCCCCGCCTACCGCAATGGCGACGAGTGCCATACCCGTCGAAAGATCCACATCGCCATGACTCTCGACGCGAACTACCTACGTGGAACGATGGCAGCCGTTCTCTCAATCCTGCAGCATACGTTCTGCCCCGAGGACGTCATGTTCCATTTCCTTGCGGCTCGTTTCGAGTCGGAGATCCTGACGAGCATCCGCGCGACTTTCCCGTACCTGGATTTCGCTGTGCACAGGTTCGACCAGAATCGTGTGAGGGGCCGGATATCGAGATCCATCAGGCAGGCCCTTGACCAGCCCCTCAATTACGCGAGGATCTACCTCGCCGATATGCTGCCAGCCGATGTGAGCCGTGTGATATACCTCGACTCCGACGTCATTGTTGTGGACGATATCGCCACTCTCTGGGACGTCGACCTCGAAGATAAGGTGTAATGGTCGATCTTTCTCTCCCTTATGCCTCCTATATAACTCTGAGAGGGCGGTCGATTATCAAAAAAAAATCTTTCCGTTACGATTTAGGGATATAAAAATTCCCGTGCAGACAGAGACATGATATAGTCATCATGTGATTAGGGTTTATCATCTGCATTCAAGCAAACCCTAGTTTGACCTAGTTTAGCCTCGCTGTTTCCGATGCGTCAACAATAAAACCCTAATTCCAAATCAATTACGATTTGATCCACGACCTGTAAACATAATTTACATTTACTCCTTGAATTATTCCCTACAGCTCCATGCCATATCATCCTCACAGTTTTATTGCAACGCGTATACCACCTACGTTGTATGTTTAAGTACCATGATTTCCAGAAGTCCAAATAAACTTTTCAGCATCTAAATTTAGATTAACTATATATTCATTTTAACAACTTAATTTGGATACTCGTAACATCTAGTTCTAAACAATCAACGAGAAATCGTTGTTGAAGGTACGCAAATGTGTAGCAAATGAGATATAAGCACCATAATTATATACTAATATTGAAGCACGATCATTGAAGGAAAGATAATTAATGAGGACCGATGGTGCAGGCGCACACCTTTATTTGTATGAAAATATTATTTTAATCCAGTTAAAAAAATAGAGGGTATGCTATCATCTTTAGATGTGTTGTTTCTTCCATCTTCGACGACGCAACTGGGAAATTCAAATTTTGTCAGCATTGTGGTAATTTGGATGGTTGATAGATATCGTTTATAAAACTGAAGTTAAGATGACGGATAGCAAAGTTTTCACGACTAGTATATTTGGATAATTTTTGTTCCATGTATATACGATACTTCCATGGACGTGATATTGACGTGAAACTAATCTCTAACAAGGTGGTAGCTGCCCCCGAGTACTGCCATGCCAACTTCACTGAGTACTTCACCGATGCCTTCTGGGCGGACGCGACGTTTGCGGCAACATTCGAGGGCCGGAAGCCGTGCTACTTCAACACAGGCGTGATGGTCATGGACGTGGCCAAGTGGAGGGAAGGTGGGTACACAAGGATGGTAGAAGAATGGATGGCTGTACAGAAGCAGAGGAGGATATACACCCTGGGATCGCTTCCTCCCTTCTTGTTGGTGATGGCCGGGAACATCAAAGGCGTGGACCACAGGTGGAACCAACACGGATTGGGAGGGGACAACCTCCAAGGGAGGTGCAGGAAGCTCCACCCGGGGCCCATCAGCCTCCTCCACTGGAGTGGCAAGGGGAAGCCATGGCTTAGGCTCGACTCTCGTAAGCCTTGTGCCGTCGACCACCTTTGGGCGCCTTATGACCTTTACAGGTCGGCTTCCGCCTATCTCGAGGAATGAGATCAGATGCATAGTTAGAGAGGGAAGATGCAAAGATGGATGCTGAAAGGAAGGGGAAGGGAGGATAGAAGGCATAGAAGAAGTCAACACATCTCATATTGCTTGCTTTCATGCACAACTGTGAGAGGTTGTTTATTTACAACTGAAGAAAGTATATGTAAAGAGCCCAAGCAAAGGACTGGGTGGTGTGAAAATCGTAATTTGTTTTTTCCAGATTTGCATGGGCTTGAATTAGACAAACAAAAACATGTTGATTATGTGAACTTCTGGGGGGTGGTATGAAAGGGCGTGCAATGGAAAAGTGCTAACGTGGATATTTTTTTCACTTCATTAGTCCTCGTTTGGAAGTATAATAACTAATTAAGTACTGAACATACTGAACTGTAGTATCGCTCTTAAGAGTAATGACATTTTCGAGTTGATTCCTCGGTTCATGCAGTGCTGATAGTGCCATAAATGACGGTTTCCCGTAATCATATTATCAGTGCTGCCTTCCTTTGTGACGGCTGTTACAGAAGATCGCTACCTGCAATAGTAAGACTAAAACCAACAGAAAACTGCATGAACTAGATTTAGTTTGAAGTAAAATACCCAGAAATCATACCCAATCAAAGACTACTTTAAAAGAGAATTTTATTAGTATCACGTATCATCAATTCGTTATAGTGCAAAGTGCGTTTTGAGCTATTTCAAAAAAAAACTCTAATATAAATGTGAAGAACAACAAGCTCCTCAAGACTTCACAAGCTCCTGAGATTTTTTTTGACAAATGTCTCTCGACTAACTAAATATATCATAAACTGGAAGAAGAAACTAGAAAGAAAAGTTCATGTTGCTGAAAACAAAAGCAACGTATGAAAGACTTTCGTCCATTGAACTGTTACTAAAAGAAGACAACAGTTAAGATTCAGTTCTAATGAGCAATGACGTAAACAGGGCTCTATTTGTAAAATTCTTTCCAGAAAGAATTCACATACTGAAAATAAGAATTAACACGCTTCCATGAAACACTTGCCTTTTATCGTTGAAGTGCATAGGGCTATCATAAGTAGCAAGGTTTTCCATGCTGATAATATTGTTGTGCTACTTCAGTCAATGCATTATACCCCATCTTCTAGTTTATTAAAAGTATCTACAAAGTTTATAAATGATGGTAAGACTATTCTCCCTTTTTGGAAGGCTGAAATATGTGAGGAAGGGAAGACGTTGAGATCGGACTTTCGAAATTGCTTAATCATTGAATTCTCTAGTCCTTTTAAATCTCTGAAGTCAGCAAGGGATATCCTATCAACGGAGGTGTCTTCTGCTTCATTTCACAAGATTTGGCGCATTTCGGCTCTACAGTTCATTGTAGAGGTTGACTCACAGGATATTTTCGAAACATTGGCTCATTCCTCTCATCAGTGCAAAGATGGTTCTTGGCTCTGGTTCTACAAATGGTCTCCCTCTTTCGGTGCCAAGAGGGTTGAGGAGGTGTCGGCATACTGGGTGGCAGCGGTGGGGCTACCCCTTCATCATCATTACCCATATATTTTATCAAATCTGGTGAAACAATTTGGTACTTTTGGATTTCAAATGTCTTGATTTAGCAAATGATTGTGAGGATGCTCCTGTAATCAAACTCCTAGTTGATATTCCGGATATCAATAATATTCCAAGAGCTGTAGAAGTCATCACGGTGGACGGTATCTTCGAAGTCTTATTCATGCCACCTTCGGATTGCCAAAACATCAGATTTATACATTATAATTCTCCACTGGTTGAAACCTCTACCTTGATAAATCATAATATTTCTTACAAGATTGGAGACGAGCTGCAGGAAAAACCCCACATTTGGCATAGAAACTTGGCCAAGTCTCTGCCGATTATTGAGCTGGAGGGGGAGAAATCAGTTAGCTACACTCCTGAGGTCTTGAAACAAATCAATCTCAATGTGGTGCCTTTTCCTACCCACAGGGGACCCTCCTCAAAGCTAGGTCCCCAAAAGGATGTTCAGCCGGATCGTTCAAACCTTGAGCAAGCCTTATCTTGGCTACAAAGCAATGGCCAAATAATCGACCCTTCGTTGTGGGAGCACATCAAAAATCTTCCAAATGCGGAACCAGATGCAATTGCTCCGTCCCCCGAACCTCTGAATCTGATTGTCGATCTGGATCCAAATTGGAAGAAAAAAGTGACGCCATCCCCTTGTGTTCATGATGCCAAGGGCAAAGGTATTTCCTACGTCCCCTATGTTTCCCCTTTATCTGATTCTATGAATTTCTGCTCACCAGATTCGGTGCTTAGAACTAAAAATTTGTTGAATCTATTTGAATTTGGCTTCTCTGATTAAACCATGAAAAGAAGTTTTATTGACAAATTACTGAGTCGGGATTGGGGTGACTCGCCAAATCTTAAAGAAGAAAATTATTCTCTCTGGGCTGATCAAGAAAAATAATTTATTGATCACAGATTGTTATTATGCTAGATTAAAAATCTGATTGATTATGTTGAATTTTAACATTCTCACTTGGAATATTAGGGGCTTGGAGGCTCTAGAAAATGGGATAGGCTAAAAAATCTGATGTTGTCTCAGAATATTCATTTCATTTGCTTGCAAGAAACAATGAGTAATATCATACCACAGATGACACTCCTACCTCATTGGTCAAATTTTAGTTGGTCTGCAAACCCAAACCCCAAATCTTTTGGTATTCTAACCGGTTGGGATCATGCGAGGGCTACCCTAATTAGATCAGAAAATTCTGATATTTTCACCACTTTCATATTCCAATTGGATGATCTAAATTGTCATTGTCGTGTAATTAACGTGTATGGCCCATCGCGTGAAAATATTAAAATGGATTTTCTGAACATGCTTACTTCATTAAGTTTCGATGATATACCAACTTGGATAGTGGGTGATTTCAACCTGGTTAGAGTAAGAAGTGATCGAATCTCAAAAAAACCTCTAAAAGCGCATGACAAAAAAATCGATAGTTGGATTAACTTTTCTAGCTTAAGGGATATCAAGGCGAGGGGAACAAACTTCACCCGGTCAGGCTCTGGTGATTGCTGTTCTTGGTCTATCATTGATCGTATCTTGTGTAATGAGGCCGCTCAAAATGCTTTCCCTTGTTATCAGGTGCGAAGACTTCCTAAGACTTTCTCGGATCACAATCCTTTGCTCTTCCTAGGGGGCTCCTATAAGAAAGGTGCCCCAATCTTCCGTGTCGAAATTTTTTGGCTTAGGAAAAATTCTTTTCTGCCCATGGTGAGAGATTCTTGGAATAAGGACCTCACTTCTGATAACCCGTACCATATATGGGCTTCCAAATGGAAGCAACTAAAAACTGAAATCAATTTATGGAGGCGGATCCTCATTCCTGATATAAACCTTGAGATAAAAAAGACGGAGGATGAGATTGATAAATCTGAAAGACTTTTGGGGTTGGGTGATCTCCAATTAGCAAATAAGCTAAAATATCTCTACACTACATTGGAAAACTTGAAGATTGATGAACGTCTTATCTGGGAACAAAGAGCAAAAATAAAATACCTAAAGGAGGCAAATGGAAACACGAAGTTCTTGAGAATTATGGCCTCTGCCAAAACTTCAAGAAACCACATCTCTGCTCTAAGAAACAAGGAGGGAATTTTGGTTTTTGACCAAAAAGAGTTAACGAAAGTTATCATTGACTTCTATAATCATCTTATTAGATACCCCGCTCCCATCAACTTGGTGTGTGCTATTCCTACTAAATTGGTTTGCCAACTTGATGACCCATCCATTTTCACAAAACCTTTCACTGTTTCCGAGGTTGAAGCCACAATATATAGCTTCAAAAGCAACAAGGCTCTTGGGCCTGACGGGCTTACCACTGAATGCATCAAGCATTGCTGGCAAATCCTCAAACCAGATTTTATGAATTTGTTCGCCAATCTTCATTCTTTCAATTTTAAAAAGGAAAACTTCAGACACCTAAACAATGCATTAATCTCCCTCATTTTCAAAACTGGAGATGAAAACGAGATTGAAAACTTTAGACCAATCAGTCTTATCAACTTGCCTATGCGCATCATCTCCAAAGCTATTGCTAATCGATGGGCTCCCTTTCTGGCCAAAACAATTCCACCTTCTCAGTGTGCCTTTCTAAGGAAAAGATCGGCTTCAGACGCCTTCATTGTCACTTCCACTATCCTAAATGATTGGGAGCGTTTGGGTACAAAGGCCGTTATCCTAAAGATCGATTTTCGTAAGGCTTTTGACACCTTACGTTGGCATTTTATTATTGGATCCTTGAAAGCGGCAAATTATCCACCTATTTTCATTGTGTGGATTGAAGCCTTTCTCGAAACCACTGGATTATCCTTCAAAGTAAACGGCTCCTTGGTTGGATTCTTGCACCCAGAAAGTGGGGTTCGTCAAGGTGATCCACTTTCTCCTTTTCTCTTCATCCACTCTCTCTCTATTTTGGATGATATGCTTGCAAGATCTCAAAATTCGAGGTTACTATAAAAAGGGTCTGGATTCTATGATCACAAATGTTCAATTTGCTGACGATCTTTTAATTTTCCTAGAGTTTAGGGAGGAGGATCTAAAAAATGTCCTCTCAACCATTAACATTTTCAACACTCTCTCTGGACTACAAATCAACCATAGCAAATCTTCTTTCTATGGGATAAATCTTCTGCCGGATGACATTATATAAATCCAAAATTTGAGTAATTGGAAAGAAGGAGTCTTCCCCATAAATTATCTTGGCTTCCCGCTAACAAAAAAGAAAATGTTAGCAAAGGATTGGGCTTTTATTGTCTCCAAATTCTCAAGAAAACTTCAAGGTTGGAAAGCCAAATTACTGCCTCTCCCTGCTAGAGTTGCCCTCCTAAATCATTTGCTCACTCCTCTAATATTTAATATGATGTCCTGCTTGAAAATTCTTACAGGTATCATTCAACAGATTGATAAGATTAGACAAAAATTTCTTTGGGCTGGAAACTCTGATCATCGTGCAATTCCTAAGGTTTCTTGGGCTAAATTATCTAGACCTAGAGCAAATGACGGTTGGGGTATTATTAACCTCCGTGCTTTTAATGACGCCTTACTAACAAAAGCAGCGGTGCAAATTGTGAATTTTGAGAAACCATGGCTATCCAAAGTCATCATCTCTGCCCATTTTTGTGGTGGCTCGATTACCTTGTGGGAAAAACCGAAATCGGCCCATTCAGTTGTTTGGAAGTGTATTGTTTAAGGTTCGGTGTCACTTCAACCGATTCTTCATAAAACTCTAGGGGATGGTGCTCGCTCTTCTCTCTGGAAAGACCCACTTTTGGGAAACCCCCCTCTAAAACAGATCTTCTCTGATATATGGCCTTTCATAAACAATCGTTATATCACTGTTTATGCGGGTGGGAAGGTTTGGGGTATGCGCTTTAACTGGTTTAAAAGCCTATTTAACCGTCTCCCACTAAGACTGTGGAGCAGGTTACTTGCTCTTAAGAACCAACTTGGTGTTATTTTTACTTCCTCTACAAACTATACAAAGGATTCTATATCCTATCCATATTCAAGAAGCTCCATTCATGATTCGGTTACAAAAAGGCATTACGAAACTCTTGTGGATGGGGGGCTAGATCAATGGTTCCGCTAGAATTTTGGAATCCCTCTTTTGATCCACGTGTTTCTTACTTCATTTTGCTTCTAGCACACAACAAAATTATCACTCAGGAGGAACTGAAAAAATACAACATTTATTCAGTTAATAGATGTCACCTTTGCCATAACAATCTTGAGAATTATGAACACCTATTTGAGAATTGTTGTGTTACAAGAGAAATTTTTAACAAATGTGGTATGATACCAAATTTTATAAGATTCATGGATTTTATCTCAGGAAACTCAACTTCCTTTATTACAATCAAGGATTGGAATCTTCTGACGCTTAAATCAACTCTTTGGTGGGCGATCTGGAAGGGTCGTTGCGGTCTGGCTTTTGAGGGAATACCTTTCAACCCAACTAAGATTATTGGAAAAAGCTTCATTTATTTGTGTGATTAGAACTGGCTTGGCTTTTGATCCGACGAGAGGGCGTTTTTACCCAATCAACGCGCTCTATGGCGACTTTTAACTTGCTTGGATCTTGAATCTGTTTTCAGCTGGGGTTTTTTATCCCAATTTGGTCTCATGTTATTGTAGGTACCTTTTAGCAGCTTGTATCTTCTTCTCATGTGGCCTGGTGGTTGTGGCTGTGGCCTGGTGATTGCGGCTGGTGTTTCCTTCCGAGATGGTCAGTGTGCCGAGTTTGTAATATTTCTATTCCTGGAAGGTTCTGTTGGGTTCACTTTTGGGGGGGGTGCTTGATAACCGCGAATTATCGAGGGTCTAAATCTTGTCGCTGTGCGACCCACAATAAAACGCGATTAATCAACAATTAACCCACAAGCAAATCAAGCAATGAAAAACAGGTGTGAGTTAAGATTTATTTTTAACTCTGCACAAAAGATGTAAAGGGCAAGTATGCAGAGAGTTCGAACACAGGGAGCAAACAGTGAAGTCCAAGCAAGTGAATGCACAAGTGAGTGAGTGTGTGGTGTGTCTACACTAAGCAATCAAACAAAGAAATGATTTTGTGGGTTTTTAATTTTTTTAATTTTTTTTTTTTATTTAATTTTTGATTTTGTATTTTGATTTTTAATTTTCTGATTTTTATATTTTATATATTTTTTTTTCTTTTTCAAATATTGGAAAACAAGGGGATATAATACAAGGCAAGCTAGGATATTTATAAAAATGTGCAAAAATACTCAAAAATTCAGAAAATAAATGTTTTTGGTATTTTTAGGGTTTTTTACTGTTTTTATGATTTTTGGGGATTTTTCAAGATGTTTTTGGTATTTTTAAAGTCTCAAATAAGGCAAACAGTGGAAATAAGGGTTGGCTGTGACAAAATTGCAAGTTAAAAATACCAACCAGTAGCAAAAATATTTCACACTATTTTTCTAATAAAGGGAATAAAATAAGGGATAAACAGAAGCTGAGTTTGCTATTTTTGGGTTTTTCTACTATTTTTTTATATTTTTTTGAAGTTTTTGAGAGTTTTTAAATTTTTAGTGTTTTTCTTTTTAGATTTTTAGTGGTTTTTGGACTGACACTAAAAGATGATAAAATAGACACTAGGTGATTTTTTTGGAATTTTTAGAGTTGTTTTGATATTTTTTTGGTATTTTCTAAGCTAGACAGTAGGAAAAAGACATGTTTTTGATTTTTTATAAATAATTAAAAGTGATAAAATTGAAAACTAAAAATAGGGCGTCAAAATATAGGACAAAAGGAGCTTAACCCTATTTTTGTGGAATTTTTGGAGTTAAAATGATGTTTTAATTAATTAGAACAAGTCTCCAATCATCAAACAGTGCTGGCAAGGGCATAAGTGCAAATATGGAAACATACAGGGGCATGCACGCAAAATTTCCACAAAATATTACTCTGAAACTTGCATTTACTGGACTAAACACAAATATCCAAACCCGCAAGGGTATATGTGCAATTTACCCACAGGACGCGTGACTTGCACGCGCCTGGGAGGGGTATACTTGCAATATTACAAAGCTCAGGGGGGTTCAATGCAATTTTTCCAAAGTTTTACAACTTAACAGAAATGTTCAAGAACTAAAACGAAATAAATAAACCCCAGGGGGGTCCCTGCAAAATACCCAGTCCCCGCACGCGCACGGGCACGTGAGGTGACGTGGATTGGGCCGAAATGCAAATATGGAAAGTACGGGGGCTGTTTTGCAAATATTACAAAATATTCTAAACTACAGACGAAAGTTTATAGACTAAATATTAAATACAAAAAGCGCGAGGGTTGGGGTGCAAAATACCCTCGGCGCGCGATCCAACGGCGATGAAGAGGCCACTTAAACACGTGGCACGATCTGGACGGCCGATGACGCTTCGCTGTGGACGTCTGAGATTAGATCTCGGGCGAGATCGACGGTGGCTGAGTGCTGGTGATCGGACGGCCCACGTTCTATCTGGAGCTGCAGCTTGATCGAACGGTGGAGAAGCAAGGAGGAAGAACGGGGAAGAAGGCCGGCGGGGGCGAACTTCCCCGACTCCGATCTTGCTCCTTCGGCGGTGGATGGGCCCCAAAATGGAGCTGCAGCTTCCTGGGAGGTCCTTCTACTGACTGGACGGCTCGGATTCGTCGGAGAGGCTTCGAGGTGCTGGCGCGAAGGCGGCGGAGCTCGGAGCTCCAGGTATCTCCGGCGAGGACTCAAAATGGCCCTCCAGATGCGTTGACTGTGCGGGGACCTGCAAAACAAGGTGAGAGGGTCCAGGGCAAGTTGCCTGGACCCCGCGGTGGCGAAGGAGTGGCGCGGAACGAAGGATGGGATCTCGGCCGGAGTTGCGCTCCGGCGAGGATGGTGGATCGGGTGATATAGTCGATGGAACTTCTATTTTTTTGGGGGTTTTCGAAGATTATGCTAACAGGAATAAGATGCGAGAAAGAAATGAGCGGGATGATGCCCTCGATGGCCTGAGCCAGAGGATGAAGGGTACCTCGACCGGCGAGCTTGCGGGAGGTGGTGGAAGCGCCTCCGACTTCCTCGGCTCTGGCTGAGTGAATGCTGCTGAAGCTGTCACCTCCAGGAAGACTTAGAGCACGAGCGGAGCGAGGAAGGGTGGACCGAAGGTGTTCAAACTTGGGGAGGAAGATGGGGGGTTGGTTAAGTAGGTGGCGATGGCGTCTCCTTCAAGCGAGGCTCACGCGCGAATGATGAAGATCTGGCGTGATCCGAAGAGATGGCGTGGGAGAGTGATGATCGGTGATGAATTTCCAAGAAGGAATCGAAGGGTGAGGACAAGCGGATTGAGCGCCAAAATTTCTTGAAAATGGGTGAAAATCGCGGTGTCAGAAATGGCAGGGCTTTGGTCGGGGGAGTTGACCGAGGTCAACTCCAGACCGCACCTGGTTGGTCCACGTGGACCAACCAGGAAAAAGCCCTGGAAATTGCTTTATTAATTCATTTAAAAATAGAAATCGATTGAATTAAATTATGGTTATAAAATAAAAAATGTTTAATTTTTTATGTAGTATTTTATTCTGATTTTTATTTATTTTTATGACTTATATTTTTACAAGTTACCTTTTTAACCCTATATAGGTATATTATCTATATATTTTAGTATTTTTATTTTTATTTTGTATTTTTAATTTCTTTATTTGTGTTTATCATTTTCTAAAATTATAGGGTACTTTTATATACACAAATATATTTTTATGTTATTTTTCTGATATATTTTGTATATTAAATAAAATACAAGTATGTTTTATATTGGTATAGGTGTATGTATAATACCTATGTATTGAATATATACAAGTATTTTTATTTGTATTTTATTTATGTTTTTATTCTTCTTTTAATATACATAATTATTATAAGTGTTATTTACAACATTATAACAATATAAAATTGAATAAATAATGAATAATTAATAAATTAAATATTTTATTCAGTACAAGTGTACAATGAGGGTCCAAAAGTCAACTTTCAAACCGTAGCTCCGCCAAATGCGAAACCACCACCATTAGATAGATTATTTTATTCTATATACAATTAAAGGTGAGTACGCTGCATTTGGAGTTTTTATTTGTGAGATACGGGTCTGGGAAGTTGGCATTCTGGATTTTTATTCAGATCATAACTTTTTATCTGTACAGTATTTTTCTGTGAAATCAATTTTGTATTTTTCTTTATTAATTTATCTACAACTTTTGTGTACAAAGTTTCTTTATTTGATGTACAAAAAGTGGAACCAAAAATAGGTCCCAAAATGAATAAAGAATGAATAACAAATATAGGTATCTGACCTTATCTCCCCCTACTTTATTCCTTGTCGACCTATTCATCGAGATGCCTAGGTCTCGGGGGTTTTGGGTCATAAAATATTTACAATATTTTATTCTTTTTCTTTTCTTTATTTATTCTATAATTTTGGCCTTAATTACAGTGATTTATACACAATCTGAATGCACATGCATGGATGCTAAGATGATGGTTTTAATGCTATTTACAGGCATTTGCTAGGGTTTTTGATGCCAAAATGATAGAATAAAGATGATGAAATGTGGCTTCATCATCCCCCTATACTTTACCTTTGCTAGTCCCTAGCAAACACTTATGCAATAAGTGCAAAAAGAAACAGAAAGAAAAGAAAGAAAAAGAAGAAAATTAGATTAAGTTTAATTCTCGAACTTATCTTCACAAAATCAAAGTTTGGAGCTTAAGTCGGACCTTCGGAATTTTAGTGCGGTCGGAACCTTAATGAGAACCAAGTTTGAAATCCAACAGTCCTTGAGAATCTCAAAACTCTGTCCAAGTCTTCTCAATAGCCAGATCAGAAGTACATCAACTCATACGCAAACTCTTACGACTATGAGTCTGACTCGTACAGTGTAAGTGATATGTAGCTCCCCACCTCAGAAGTAGCAAAGAAACAACCTCCTCCAACCTGGTAACTCTAATCCCTCGGTCTAGCAACTCTTTCCTCGAGAAGCGGGGTATTCCCTTCTAAGTTCAAGTGCAACCGGCTCAAGAAGAGGGGGGAAGAAGTATAGACTTTTGGGAGCTCAACCAGTGTAGCTAAGTCTCCCGCTGCAAGCTTCATGAGATGTAACATGGATAACCATAAGCTTTTGCTTTATTGAACTATATACACTCCGGTGGGGTTATTAAATTTTCAATCCGACCCACCACTTTTTTGGAGTTCTTTTTGCATTTTTGCATTTTTTTTTTTTTTTTTTCAATTGCATCTGTACAACATATCTACATGGTGCAGCATATATACAAGAAATTTTCCTCTTGAGCCAGTAGACTATCCCTCTTTTGAAGCTTTATTGCAACCCACGGCTTCTGTCTTTAGACTTCATCACCACTAAACCAAGTTGAGGTGCACTTCCTTCACTATAAGAAGAAGAGAGGTTCCGCCTAGAAGTACTACCCTCATATGCTACCCCAAGCTAAAGGAAACTGCCTCCTCACCACCTCATCCATGGAGAGCTATGTGAAAGGTGCAGGTGTCCAAGTTAGGTCATTATCAACAAGAATCGTGCGTGTGCTCCGAAATACTCTACTTAGGCAGTCAAGGATCCATTGAACCAAGTCCCGTGATCCTCAAAGAATTAAGTCAACTAGACCTGAAGTACCTCAAACCTAGTTCCTATAAGGTTCCTGTTATTAGGTAGATTATAAGGTCCAATCAAGCTCCAATCTCCGGATTTTACTTAGACTCGTTCAATTCTCAAACTCAATCCGAAAAATGCGAATGCTATGCAATGCAATGCAGAAAATATTTTTGTGATGCAATTTTCAGAGATTTTGAACTTTTTATGGATTTTTGAAAAGATGATGATGATGCACATGCAGATGCAAATTTTTTTTTTTTTTTTTTGTATTTTTCAAAAAGATTTTTTCAAATGTTTTTGGATTTTAGTTTTGCAAATGTTTTTGGGGATTTTTGAAAACAAAAAGTTTTGGCTGAAAACTAGGTTAAAAATATGTACACGGGAGTGCTTCTTATATATACAAGAAGTGGATTTTAAGAATTTACAAGGGTAAGTGATCAATTTTATACATATATAGGTAGTGGATTTTGGTGTGATGTACATATTCCTCAAACTTATTTGACACCAGCTTTTCACACAATTTTTGAAAACTATAGTCCAAAATAATTTTTACAATCATTTACACACATATTTGAAAATCATTTTGCAAAGGCTCTTCAAACAGTATATCTAGGTTTTTCAAATCATTTTTGCAACCATTTTTCAAACCATTTGCAAATCATTTTTCAAACATTTTATTTCACACAAAGAAAAGAAATTTTTACAAACCACACATTTTTACAAAGGTTGAAAACATGTAGCAAAATATTTTCCAAATAGTTTTCAATAGATTTTTCACAAAGATTTTCAAACTATTTTTCAAACATCTTGCAGAAACGTTTTTACCTGATTTATTAATCAGTATATACAAAAAGAATTTGAGGAATAACCACATCTTTTTATTAAGGATTTTTAATAAATTTTAAAGAATTATTAGTCATATATGTTAGAAGAATACGAAAGTACGAGTTATGGCGAAAGTATATACACAGTATATACGACCCCCCTATACTTAGCTTGAGCTATGTCCTCATAGATCGGAGAGAAAAGAGAAGACATAACTCGTACTAAGTATAGACAAGTCCAAAGAATAAAAGAATAAATAGATGAATTAAGGAATCAGAAGTTGACCGTCCCCCCTATACTTAGGATCAAATAATCCTAAGTATAGCAGACTGTACACAACGCAGGGAGGGTCAAGGGTGGGAATGAACAGATCGTACTCAGATTGTCTCCCCCTATACTTAGGGTAAGATATCCCTAAGTATAGACAAGAAGAGGAGACAATGGAGAGGACCAAAGAATAGAGAAAACTCGGGGTGCACACCCCCCTATACTTAGGACAAAGTGCGTCCTAAGTATGGATACTGTCTACAAGGGCGGCACCTTATTGATAGATAAAGAAAATAGAAGAGGAAAAGAAGAAAAGAAGAAAAGAAGAAAATAAATCGTCAGACGAAAGAGTGATATGAACAGATGGATCTGTACAGCGGAAGATAGAAATGATCACCATGTATGAGATGCAGAATTATATGAGTCAAAGAACACATCTCATACCAGAAGAATGGGGGCAACGTCCATGGTCGGCGGATCATGATCTCGATATAGCTTTAGGCGTTGACCATTGACGCGGAAGGTGGACGAAGATGACGGTTCGGATATATCAATACTGCCATTGTCATGTACCTTCCTAACCACATACGGACCTTTCCACTTGCTCTGCAACTTCCCTGGGAATAATTTCAGCCTGGAATCAAACAACCATACTTTCTGATATGGCTCAAATTGTTTATGGCTGATATGCGAATCGTGCCATGTCTTCACTTTTTCTTTGTACTGTAGGCTGTTGGAAAAGGCTGTGTCTCTTAGTTCCTCCAGGGCTGCCAATTCTGCTCGTCTCTGATCTCCTACACTCTCGGGATCCAAAAGTAACTCAGTAACTGCCCAAAAAGATTTGTGCTTGATTTCCACTGGCAAATGGCACGGCTTGCCATAGACGAGACGAAAGGGAGATGTCCCCAATGGATTTTTGAAAGAAGTCCGATAGGCCCACAAGACCGAGTCCAAAAGCTGAGACCAATCCTTTCGGTCTGGGCGGACAACTTTCTGCAAGATAGTCTTTATCTCCCTGTTCGATACTTCAGCAAGACCATTAGTCTGAGGGTGATAAGGAGTGGCAACCCGATGGTCAATACCGAACTCGTCAGCAAGGGCCCTAACTTTGTCATTGATGAAATGAGACCCCCCGTCAGAAATCAAAACTCTAGGTACCCCGAACCGTGAAATGATATTTTTCCTCAAGAATTTGCAAACGGTTTTAGCATCTGCGGCTCGGGCGGGGATGGCCTCAACCCATCGGCTGACATAATCTACAGCGAGCAAAATATGCTCGAATCCCTGACTCTTAGGAAATGGGCCCATGAAATCAATCCCCCATGCATCAAAAACCTCACAGAAGTGAATGGGTTGCATGGGCATCATGTCTCTCTGTCCGCAGGTTCCCATTTTCTGACAGTCAGTACATCCCTTCACGAACTCATCAGAATCCTTGAAGAGAGTAGGCCACCATAGGCCGGATTGAAGCACCTTCTGTGCTGTCCTTTTTCCTGAATGATGTCCTCCTGCCTCGAGCTTGTGGCAGTATGTGAGGACGCTATGCTGCTCTTCCTGAGGAATGCACCTTCTCCAGATGCTATCCCCTCCTTCATGATAAAGGACGGGATCCTCCCAATGGTAAAACTTGGCCTTAGCTAGGAAGGTCTCAAGTTTCTGCCTGGGCCAACCCTGAGGGACTGTCTTGGCAACAAGATAGTTTACAAAGTCGGCATACCACGGGAGAGAGGTGACAGCCAAGATCGCCTCATCTGGAAACGTCTCGGTGATAGGTGCGCTGGGCTCAGATTCCTCAAGATTCTCCAATCTGGAGAGATGATCCGCCACCACATTCTTGACTCCAGGCTTGTCCTTAATTTCAATATCAAATTCCTGGAGTAGAAGGATCCATCTGGTAAGGCGTGCTTTGGCATCCTTCTTAGCCATTAAGTACCGGATGGCTGTATGATCGGTGTAAACAGTCACTCTAGATCCGAGAATATAAGATCTATACTTATCAAGAGCAAAGACTACGGCCAGCATTTCTTTTTCAGTCACAGTGTAATTCCTTTGAGCGGCATCTAAGGTCCGGCTGGCGTAGTGAATGGCAAACGGTAATCCATCCCTCCTCTGTCCAAGCACAGCCCCAACGGCAAAATCTGAAGCGTCCGTCATGATCTCGAATGGGAGAGACCAATCGGGTGGCTGAAGGACAGGAGCTGAAACAACCATATTTTTGAGAGTCTCAAATGATTGAAGACACTTATCATTGACAATAAACTCGGTGTCTTTGGTCAGCAAGTCGGTTAACGGTCGGGCAATTCGACTGAAGTCCTGAATAAACCGTCGGTAGAAACCGACATGCCCCAGAAAAGACCGTAACTGACGCAAATTGGACGGCGGATTGAGTTTTCTGATGATATCCACCTTGGCAGGGTCGACCTCCATGCCCTTGTTGGAGATGACATGCCCAAGGACCGTCCCTTGAGTCATCATGAAATGACTCTTCTCCCAGGATAAGACTAGATTGACCTCTATGCAGCGCTTCAGCACACGATCTAGGCAGTCAAGACAAGCATCAAACCCGTCGCCATAGACCGAGAAGTCATCCATGAAGACCTCTAAACAGTTACCCACCATGTCCGAGAAAATGGACAACATGCACCTTTGGAATGTCGCCGGAGCGTTACATAGACCAAAGGGCATCCGTCTGAAAGCGTATGTCCCAAACGGACAGGTGAAAGTCGTCTTTTCCTGGTCTTCGGGCGCAATGGCCACTTGATTATATCCAGAGTACCCATCAAGAAAACAGTAATGGCTCTTCCCGGCTAACCGCTCGATAATCTGATCAAGGAAGGGCAGCGGGAAGTGATCCTTCTTGGTGGCCTCATTTAATCGTCTGTAGTCCACACAGACCCTCCAAGAAGTTGGTACTCTGGTAGCGACCTCCTCTCCGAACTCGTTGACAACTGTAGTGATACCCGTCTTCTTGGGCACCACATGTAACGGACTTACCCATTTTGAGTCGGAGATGGGATAGATGAAATCAGCACTCCACCACTTTGAGATTTCTTTCATGACAACCTCTCGAAGATTCGGGTTCAGCCGTCGCTGGAACTCACGCGATGGCTTAGCGTCATCCTCGAGATAGATGTGGTGGGAGCACAGCTTCGGGCTCAGCCCTTTGAGGTCAGCTATATTCCATCCGATTGCCTTGCGATTTCTTTCAAGAACCTCCATCAGACGAGATTCTTGTTCTCCAGTCAAATCTGCTGAGATAATGACTGGGTGCATATCTGGCTCACCTGCAAGGAATCTATACTTCATTGACTGCGGCAGAGGTTTTCTTTCAGGACAACTGGGAGGTGGCAGATCTGGCTTCTGATATGTCTGTGTGAAGGCGACCAGGTCTGCGTGGGAGAACTCTCGCACGGCATGAATTTCTGACGAAAGGCGGCTGACTGAATTATCAATGTACTGTACGGGCTCGCACTCTGTCATGGTTGCTGGTTCAGAATGAATCAGACAAGACAACGGATCATCAAAATAGGCCCATTCAATGTCTGAATATGAGGGATCAGAAATAGAAGAACATGAATTGAAATCATTGGCACCATTCGTCACGATGCTGTCAGCCTCAGGTGTATCCTCATCCAGGAATGTGCTCTCCCGACTCTCGATCGCCATGAGCTTGCGATACAATGAATCGGTAGGCAAGGCGAGAGTCGGTGCCACAGGGTCTTTCCAGTTAGATTCATCATCAGTCATTTCAAAATCACGAACCTGGTGGACGTCTAGCTCTTCCTCTGTCATTGACGCGGCTTCGCTTGATTGCTCGGAGCATTCTAACTCTCTGGCTCTGGTCTCCTCGATCGTCTCTATTTGTATGGTCTCGCCCTCTACGCGAAAACATACCTTCCCGCAATCATGGTCGGTCACCGCCTTGGCTGTGGCCAAGAATGGGCGTCCGAGTATGATGGGGGCATCGGTTACCGACTCAGGGATCTCCATGTCCAACACAACGAAGTCCACGGGGAATTTCAGGCCCTGAATGGTAACGACCACGTCTTTCAATAACCCCTTCGGCCTCTTTATCGACCTATCAGCAAACTGAAGGACTGTTCTGCTTCGATGAAGAGTGCCGAACTCAAATTGCTTGAGTAAGGCTGCCGGGAGAAGATTGATTGAAGAGCCGCTGTCTAATAGAGTACGATCAAACTGTTGCTCTTGAATCTCGCATCTGACATAGGGAGCTCCTGCATCTGGTCTCTTGGCTGGCAACTTGTTCTGAATAGTGCAGCAAGTGTCATGTGTGAGCATATGGATCTGATCTCTGTGCCTCCGCTTTCTTCTGACAGTGGTTGTCTCTCTCAGATTCTTCTTGAAGAAAGGGATATGCTCAAAAGCTTCACGTAGAGTCAGCTGAATGTGAAATCTGTCAATCATCTGATTGCCGAACTCTACCTCCTGGTTCTTTTTTGGATTTTCTTTTTTATTCCCCTTCGCTCGGCGAAGTGCCTCTGGGAAGGGGATAGTAAGGGCCTCCTCAGATGGAGGACTAGAAAGAGGTTCCTGTGCCTGTGAAGAAGGAGAATCCATACCAACGTCATCATTCAATACATATGGATCCGTAATTTGAACAGAAACCTTTTCTTTATTCATATTTTTGTTGTTTTTGTTTTGATCACAGTCCAAAGATACAAAACGTGGTGACACCACAGCTGGAGTTTCAACAAAAGGAGATGTGGTGGCCTCAGTACCACCACTGGCACCTGTCTCTGCGGCATCAGCACCGCCTTCATGTTCTGCATCAAAAATGGTGGCATCAGCACCACCGTCTTCATCTGGTATCACGACGGCATCAGCACCGTCGTCCTGGACTCCATCATTGGTGGCATCAGCACCACCTTTTTCTATATCATCATCAGCGGCATCAGCACCGCTTTTCTGCTCTTCTGGCGCTCCTGGTTCTGCATCCGGTTGTCGCTCAGAAGAGACGCCGCCGGCGGGTATCCTACCGCTCCTAGTAGTAACAAAATCAGCATCATAATAGATATTATTCACATCATTCTCATAGTCACTAGGAGGGGCATCCTCTGAAAACTCTACCTGCTCAGGCTTTCTTTTGAAATTGTTCGGATTTGGTTCGATCTGAGCTGGTATGGCGGCTTTGCCTTTCATGATCTCCCGCATCTCCTGCCGGAATTCATCCATTTCTTGCCTAAAAGATGCTTGCTGTTCAGATAGCAAGCGGGCAAGATCATCGAGTGCTGGGTTCTCAAAAGAATGGGGTTGAGAACCGGATGAGTTTCCCTGCTGGAAACGAGGCTGCTGCTGCTGGTACTGGGGAGGCTGGTTCTGAAAACGCTGAGGCTGCTCGCGCTGCCTCCACTGCTGTCCCTGATAGTTGGGACGAGGACCACTGTGATATTGCTGCGGTTGGGCATACTGGGGCTGCTGGTGTTGTTGATGTGGCTGGCTGTTCTGGTATCCTTGGGCAGGGTTCTGCTGTTGGGAAGAGGATCCACCGTTGCCCCAACGGAATCCGGGGTGATCCCGGCGAATTGCGGGCTGAGGGTACCGGTCGTACCAAATCCCATTGACTTCCATCAATGGTTCCTGCTCAAAGGAGGGTGGAGGTAGAACTGCCAGTGGTTGCTCCGGCTGATAAACCACCATCTGCGTGTCCGAAGATGGCGGTTGCTCTGGATGGTACTGCAGCAAGGGAACCGGCTCTGCCTGAATATGGTTCACCTGACGGTATGAGGTAGAGGCCTGGTTGGAGTTGCTGCTGCGGGATGCAACCTGTGACCTAGGAGGCTGTTGGGCCTGAGATTGGGCCTCCTGAATGCACAACATTTGAGTTTTGAGGTCACTCATGGTTTTGGCGATCTGGTCCATCTGGGCCATGCCTTGGTTCTGCTTCTTTTCAAGGATCTCCATGCGGTCCAGCTTCTCACTGATAATCCCCATGTCGGCTGCTGCTGATTCAGCTTGTGCTGCGGCTACCGACGATGTATTGGGACCGGCATCGATGCGAGCGATCCTCTGAAATGATCCCGCTCCTTGCGGGGGCTTCTGCTGAGTGTAGACTCGGGCCTGGGTCATCACTGTGGAGTTCTCTGCCATGCCTTCGTAGATGGCCCAGACGTCGTCCTCTCCCTTGGAGAAATAAGACCCACCGCAAGAGGCGTTCACTAGCCCCTGCAGCTCCGGTGTCAGCCCGCAAAAGAAACTCTGAACGAGATTGGGCTTGGAGATATCATGGTGGGGACACCGGTCGATGAGCTCTCTGAATCGATCCCAGGCTTCATGGAATTGTTCGTTTGGGATCATGACGAAGTTGCTTATCATTGCTCTTGCTGCGTTGGTCCGGCCGAGAGGATAGTACTTCTTCAGGAATGCGGCCCGGAGATCTGCCCAAGTGTCGACGAATCGCCCAAGGTGTTTGAGCCAATATGCGGCTCTGTCAACTAAAGAGAACGGAAAGGCGATCATCTTGATTGTGTCCTCGGTCGTCAACCGATCATGGACGGTGCTGCAAATCATCTCGAATTCTTGGAGGTGGAGATGCGGCTCTTCGGTCGGCAACCCATGGAACTTGGGTAGCATCTGAATTGTGTTGTGCCGAAGCTCGAAGTCTCCATGGATAGGTGGGAGTCGAATCCATCGGTGAGTGAGGGATGAAGCGGGGTTATGTAATTCCCTCATGATGGTCTGTGGCGGTCTCTCGCCGTCAGGATTGTCTCCTCCTGCATCGGGTCCTCCTCCTCCTCCTTCTCCGCCAGCACGGTCTTCTCTCATCTGCGCTATCTCTCGCATGAGATCACCCATAAATGTTCCCTGGTCTCGGATCTGTCTCTGCATGGTTTCCAGGGATGCTAGCAACGAATTGTTGATGGCTGCTTGATCAAATACGAATGGAGGGTGCTCATGGTCATCTGGGTGATCGCCTCTGTCCGACATGACTGGTTCTTCTGTAAAAGCAAAAGAGGCCATCTCAGGTGCTGTAGAATGATCTGAACTCTGTGATGCAC
This sequence comes from Ottelia alismoides, assembly GCA_037367405.1. Taxonomy (NCBI): domain Eukaryota; kingdom Viridiplantae; phylum Streptophyta; class Magnoliopsida; order Alismatales; family Hydrocharitaceae; genus Ottelia; species Ottelia alismoides. The sequence goes on along the minus strand of JAZKJV010001148.1, from coordinate 149,436 downwards.
TGAATTCTGAAACAATTGGACTGATAGAAGGAGAGTGGGAAGAATGGTCGAGGGGGAACAGGGCGGATGTGTACTCAGGCTCGGAGAGCGGACTCTCCGAGGTAGTCCTAGATGAATAAGGAGGAGTGCGGGATAGCGGTGCCGACAAAGTCGGCCTAAGAGATCTCCGTCCCATCATCTTGATTATTGAGAAGAGTAGAGGAAAGGCAAGAGAAGAAGAAGAAGGGTAAGAGTAAGATGTAGCAAGATTGCGCACAATTGTGCTGTGTTTTTGATCTTGACCTAAACAAATCTAGCAATCAAACGCAAAAGCAAGGGTAAGTTCACCAACTCAACACATGAAGCCGTGAAGGTTCGGCTTTTATCTTTTCAATTTTAACTTGATTCAGAGATTTATCTTTGAACGAGTCCTTAGAACGCTACGCCTATAGGAGAGAGAGTACTGCCGGAAAAAGTATCCCGTACTTGTCCTCCTCCTGTGTAACCTGTAGCTTGTGCAGTTGAGGTCCTTGTAACCCTTCCTGGATCCCTACTCAGCCAAAGAATAAGAGAGGAAGCCAATAGGCGAAACCAATACTTCGGAACTCGCTCGCAACGGAATCACCCGTGAGCGTGCAAGAACCTACTCGGACGCAAGACGATGAGACAGACACCCCCGTGAAGGGCGTGGCCTATGCTCGATACTTCGGACAAGGTCGATGCTCTCACAATAGAGAGTCACCAATGTTGACCAAGCCCTACTCGTCTACGTACGATAGAAGCGCCAATACTTCGGTAATCCAGGCGATACACAAGGCAGCCACAAGCTGGGTTTTTTGGCTCTAATCCTTACGAAGCGCTCACCTCACTTGGAAGGAGACCTTCCCATGCAACCTGAATACAAGTGAGGGTATTACTCACCCCAAGCAAGGAATCCAATTACCTTTTTTTTATTTTGGTCAAGTTTTCTTAGCAGTCCCTTTTTTTAATTTTTTTTTTTTTTTTTTTTGGTGTTATCGCTTCTTTTGAGTCAATTCAAACAAGCGCCTAACGTTTTTGTATTTTCTTTTTGGCCCTACTTTGTCCAAAAACAGAGGGAGAAAAGAGTCGGAAAAGCCGTGCAAGTTGACACAAAGATGGAGATCTCACCTTTGTGCCTAAATGATGCGTGCAAAGTTAGAAGACTTACAGCGAATCCCAGCTTTCTCCATGCGGGATAAAGCAGAAATTTTTAAACCTATACTATATGCCGATATGCACACGGAAATCGTCCTAGATTAGGCAACTGCTAGCGTGAAGAACCACGAGCTAGCTAATAACTTCTAATCCGAGTGTCCGGTCTTGGCTCACCCCTCCTCTGCCCAACACATTTGGAGTAGGAGAAAGCGCTTGTTCGGGTATGAGCTCGCGGCGCGTGGATTTGGAAGCTACTCGCTAACTGTTTAATTAGTCTAAGTCCAAAACGTATCTATAGGAGCATGCAAAGATATTTAAGTGTTTGGACCTATTCTACTCGAGTCAAGCAGGACCTAGATCTAGGAGCTCAATCCACAAAATGAAGTGAAAAATGAAACTCAAAACCGGAAAATGACTGCGATGAAAACACGAGGAAAACCGCGGTGAGCCCCCGGGTGAACAAACACCCGGCAGTTGGGCCCGATAGTGTCCAAGTCCAAAGTACCTGTATTATTACAAATTAATGGAATATCACTCTCTCACAAATAAAATAAAAACTAGCTAAGCACTCTCTCTCTCACTCCTTGCTCTCTCCTGCCGGCTTGGCTTAAGAAAAGCCGGCTCCACGTCCCAAGGTTGCGTCGGGTCACCTAAGCCACCCGCCTCGCTCCGCGGTCCCTCGCAAGAAGACAAAAGAGATGGTCAGATAGTTCAATCAAGATGTATATCAAAATGTAAGAGAAGGATAATGCTATGGTAAACAAACACACAAACAATCAAAAAGATGAACTACAAGCTGTTGCTCCCCGGCAACGGCGCCATTTGATAACCGCGAATTATCGAGGGTCTAAATCTTGTCGCTGTGCGACCCACAATAAAACGCGATTAATCAACAATTAACCCACAAGCAAATCAAGCAATGAAAAACAGGTGTGAGTTAAGATTTATTTTTAACTCTGCACAAAAGATGTAAAGGGCAAGTATGCAGAGAGTTCGAACACAGGGAGCAAACAGTGAAGTCCAAGCAAGTGAATGCACAAGTGAGTGAGTGTGTGGTGTGTCTACACTAAGCAATCAAACAAAGAAATGCTTTTGTGGGTTTTTAATTTTTTTATTTTTTTTTTTATTTAATTTTTGATTTTGTATTTTGATTTTTAATTTTCTGATTTTTATATTTTATATATTTTTTTTTCTTTTTCAAATATTGGAAAACAAGGGGATATAATACAAGGCAAGCTAGGATATTTATAAAAATGTGCAAAAATACTCAAAAATTCAGAAAATAAATGTTTTTGGTATTTTTAGGGTTTTTTACTGTTTTTATGATTTTTGGGGATTTTTCAAGATGTTTTTGGTATTTTTAAAGTCTCAAATAAGGCAAACAGTGGAAATAAGGGTTGGCTGTGACAAAATTGCAAGTTAAAAATACCAACCAGTAGCAAAAATATTTCACACTATTTTTCTAATAAAGGGAATAAAATAAGGGATAAACAGAAGCTGAGTTTGCTATTTTTGGGTTTTTCTACTATTTTTTTATATTTTTTTGAAGTTTTTGAGAGTTTTTAAATTTTTAGTGTTTTTCTTTTTAGATTTTTAGTGGTTTTTGGACTGACACTAAAAGATGATAAAATAGACACTAGGTGATTTTTTTGGAATTTTTAGAGTTGTTTTGATATTTTTTTGGTATTTTCTAAGCTAGACAGTAGGAAAAAGACATGTTTTTGATTTTTTATAAATAATTAAAAGTGATAAAATTGAAAACTAAAAATAGGGCGTCAAAATATAGGACAAAAGGAGCTTAACCCTATTTTTGTGGAATTTTTGGAGTTAAAATGATGTTTTAATTAATTAGAACAAGTCTCCAATCATCAAACAGTGCTGGCAAGGGCATAAGTGCAAATATGGAAACATACAGGGGCATGCACGCAAAATTTCCACAAAATATTACTCTGAAACTTGCATTTACTGGACTAAACACAAATATCCAAACCCGCAAGGGTATATGTGCAATTTACCCACAGGACGCGTGACTTGCACGCGCCTGGGAGGGGTATACTTGCAATATTACAAAGCTCAGGGGGGTTCAATGCAATTTTTCCAAAGTTTTACAACTTAACAGAAATGTTCAAGAACTAAAACGAAATAAATAAACCCCAGGGGGGTCCCTGCAAAATACCCAGTCCCCGCACGCGCACGGGCACGTGAGGTGACGTGGATTGGGCCGAAATGCAAATATGGAAAGTACGGGGGCTGTTTTGCAAATATTACAAAATATTCTAAACTACAGACGAAAGTTTATAGACTAAATATTAAATACAAAAAGCGCGAGGGTTGGGGTGCAAAATACCCTCGGCGCGCGATCCAACGGCGATGAAGAGGCCACTTAAACACGTGGCACGATCTGGACGGCCGATGACGCTTCGCTGTGGACGTCTGAGATTAGATCTCGGGCGAGATCGACGGTGGCTGAGTGCTGGTGATCGGACGGCCCACGTTCTATCTGGAGCTGCAGCTTGATCGAACGGTGGAGAAGCAAGGAGGAAGAACGGGGAAGAAGGCCGGCGGGGGCGAACTTCCCCGACTCCGATCTTGCTCCTTCGGCGGTGGATGGGCCCCAAAATGGAGCTGCAGCTTCCTGGGAGGTCCTTCTACTGACTGGACGGCTCGGATTCGTCGGAGAGGCTTCGAGGTGCTGGCGCGAAGGCGGCGGAGCTCGGAGCTCCAGGTATCTCCGGCGAGGACTCAAAATGGCCCTCCAGATGCGTTGACTGTGCGGGGACCTGCAAAACAAGGTGAGAGGGTCCAGGGCAAGTTGCCTGGACCCCGCGGTGGCGAAGGAGTGGCGCGGAACGAAGGATGGGATCTCGGCCGGAGTTGCGCTCCGGCGAGGATGGTGGATCGGGTGATATAGTCGATGGAACTTCTATTTTTTTGGGGGTTTTCGAAGATTATGCTAACAGGAATAAGATGCGAGAAAGAAATGAGCGGGATGATGCCCTCGATGGCCTGAGCCAGAGGATGAAGGGTACCTCGACCGGCGAGCTTGCGGGAGGTGGTGGAAGCGCCTCCGACTTCCTCGGCTCTGGCTGAGTGAATGCTGCTGAAGCTGTCACCTCCAGGAAGACTTAGAGCACGAGCGGAGCGAGGAAGGGTGGACCGAAGGTGTTCAAACTTGGGGAGGAAGATGGGGGGTTGGTTAAGTAGGTGGCGATGGCGTCTCCTTCAAGCGAGGCTCACGCGCGAATGATGAAGATCTGGCGTGATCCGAAGAGATGGCGTGGGAGAGTGATGATCGGTGATGAATTTCCAAGAAGGAATCGAAGGGTGAGGACAAGCGGATTGAGCGCCAAAATTTCTTGAAAATGGGTGAAAATCGCGGTGTCAGAAATGGCAGGGCTTTGGTCGGGGGAGTTGACCGAGGTCAACTCCAGACCGCACCTGGTTGGTCCACGTGGACCAACCAGGAAAAAGCCCTGGAAATTGCTTTATTAATTCATTTAAAAATAGAAATCGATTGAATTAAATTATGGTTATAAAATAAAAAAATGTTTAATTTTTTATGTAGTATTTTATTCTGATTTTTATTTATTTTTATGACTTATATTTTTACAAGTTACCTTTTTAACCCTATATAGGTATATTATCTATATATTTTAGTATTTTTATTTTTATTTTGTATTTTTAATTTCTTTATTTGTGTTTATCATTTTCTAAAATTATAGGGTACTTTTATATACACAAATATATTTTTATGTTATTTTTCTGATATATTTTGTATATTAAATAAAATACAAGTATGTTTTATATTGGTATAGGTGTATGTATAATACCTATGTATTGAATATATACAAGTATTTTTATTTGTATTTTATTTATGTTTTTATTCTTCTTTTAATATACATAATTATTATAAGTGTTATTTACAACATTATAACAATATAAAATTGAATAAATAATGAATAATTAATAAATTAAATATTTTATTCAGTACAAGTGTACAATGAGGGTCCAAAAGTCAACTTTCAAACCGTAGCTCCGCCAAATGCGAAACCACCACCATTAGATAGATTATTTTATTCTATATACAATTAAAGGTGAGTACGCTGCATTTGGAGTTTTTATTTGTGAGATACGGGTCTGGGAAGTTGGCATTCTGGATTTTTATTCAGATCATAACTTTTTATCTGTACAGTATTTTTCTGTGAAATCAATTTTGTATTTTTCTTTATTAATTTATCTACAACTTTTGTGTACAAAGTTTCTTTATTTGATGTACAAAAAGTGGAACCAAAAATAGGTCCCAAAATGAATAAAGAATGAATAACAAATATAGGTATCTGACCTTATCTCCCCCTACTTTATTCCTTGTCGACCTATTCATCGAGATGCCTAGGTCTCGGGGGTTTTGGGTCATAAAATATTTACAATATTTTATTCTTTTTCTTTTCTTTATTTATTCTATAATTTTGGCCTTAATTACAGTGATTTATACACAATCTGAATGCACATGCATGGATGCTAAGATGATGGTTTTAATGCTATTTACAGGCATTTGCTAGGGTTTTTGATGCCAAAATGATAGAATAAAGATGATGAAATGTGGCTTCATCAGTGCTACTCTTGATGCTTATTCCCATCCCTTTCCCTTTTTTTTGGGTTGCTTGTTGCAGTTTTTCTTTTTGAAATTCCGCCCGATGTGGGTCGGAAGAAACTTATTTTCTGACTTGGTGGTTGTATCTTTGTTTTTCTGATGATGAATGAACTTTGATCCTTTTTCAAAAAAAATGAACAATCATCCCTACTTATTTAATGAATACAACTAGAAGCTGATATTTTTAACAAGGAGTTTTATCAGTTGTGTCCCTCTGATATATTGCAATTTCAGTTATGTCCCTCCCTTTTGGGAATATCAGTTGTGCCTCTAACTTCTTTTCATTCTATCACTTGTGCCCTTCAGGTTAGTTGTCGTCCATTTCCAACGCAAATGGACGTTAACTTTGCGACATAAAGAGAATTAAATTAAAAATAAAACGCTGAAAAGGTCATTTTTTCATCCTCTTCTTCCTTCCCCATCATCTTCCTCCCCTTCTCTTCCTCCTCCCGAGCCTCTTGCTCATCCACCGTCTCCTCCCCCCGCCCCCAGGTGCTCCCTTTGCCCCTAGCTCCTCCCCCTACCTTTGTGCCGCCTCCTCCTCCCCGAGCTTCTCCTCTTCACCCATTGTCGCCCATGCGCCTCCCCTGCCCTCGTGCCTCCCCATGCTCCCGCCTTCAGGTCCTCCCTCCGCCCCGAGCTCCTCCCCTCGCCCCAAGCTCCCCCTTGTCCCTGTGCCTCCCCTATCCTCGCCTTCTTCCCCCGCCCCGGGTCCTCCCTCCGTCCTGAGCACCTCTCCTCACCCCTACCCCGAGCTTCTCCACCCCTGTCGCACACAAGTCCTCCTCTCCTGTACCCCGCCCCTTCTCCCCATCCCGTCGCCCCCTCCAGCCCTGAGCTCCGCCCCCTCCTCCCCAGTTCGAGCCCTGCACCTCCTTCCGCCCCCTCCTCCCTAGCCCAACCACCTCTTGCCATTGCTCATCCTCCTCTACCCCTCCTCTGTCCCCTCCTCCACTGCCTCCTCCCTAGCTTGTCCCCTCCAGCCCTCCACCGATGACCACCCCCTCCACCGACGACCACCTCCTCCCAATTCCACCCATCATGCCCAATCTGCCGAGCTTCTCCCCTTTGTTGCAGTTGTCAAGAACTTATAAAGGAAGGGGATGAAGTAGGAGGTGGAAGGTCTCATCGTCGAGAATCCGTAGCATCGTCGTTGACATGTTAATGTTGATGGTGAACGATGGAGGAGAAGGGGATGGAGAAGGAGGTGGTCAGAGGAGAAAGGGTTAGATGGTGAGGAGAGGGGAGGAATGGGTTGAAACATGAACCATTTAACATTTGTTTATTTAAGATAAAATTTTGATTAATTGAAGCATGAAAGTTCATAAAAAATGTAATAAAATTCACCATTTGATCCGCAATGAGTGATATATCTATGAAAATGCAAAAAATTTAATGATTTATGGATGCATGGTGTAATTAAGAGAGAGGGAAATTATGAAGAGAAAGGAAGAAGAACAAATGGAGGAGGAAGAAGATGAAGAAGAAGTTTGGACAATTATACCCCTCTTAACTGCACCATAGTTTGAAAAAACCATGTTTAAGTCAACTCATTGACGGTTAAACTAACAGAGGGCACAAGTGATAGAACAACAAAAAGTCAGGGGCACAACTAATATTCTCAAAAAGGAGGGGGCATGAAGTGATATTGGAATATCTCGGAGGGGCACAAATGATAAAAATGCTTTTAAAAATATCAAGTTTCATTCATCTTAAAATGGCATGTCAAAGTGACTAATGAAGTTAGGTTCATTACATGCCAAGAACCAGTAAGCCGCACATGCGCTGACCAAAATCACCCAAACAAAAAACTGAAGATTAGGGTATTTTAAAGTCCATATAACAACAAAAATAAACCAAAATAGGACGATGATAGTTTCGGCTTCGTAGATCATATTGCCCTAACTTCTACAACCACTGCATACTTTAAGTATGCTCGATAGTCTGGACTTGCATGATTTTCATGACCCTCCCACCAGGAGAAGTAGAAGGGGAGATCCCAAGTTCTTTTCCTTGATAAGCATCAAGTTCAAAAAACTTGAAATACTAACGAACTTGTTGAGATTTATCATGTGAAGATTGATTGGTTGAATACTGGTAAAGAGCATTGCTGATGTGGTTGATCTCCCTCTGCCTTCTGATTGGTTGAGAGCGGTTGGGATGGATTACTGAGGTGTTTGATCCACCTCATGCATCCCGATTGGTCGAGAGCTGTTGGGTTGGATTGCTGAGATGCTTACTCTACCTCCTGCATTCTGATTAGCTGCGAGCTGGTGGTGGGGATTGCTGAGTACTTGGTATTCTTTTGTTGTAGTATAAAAGGAGCCTTGTGGCACCACATATTGTACCCATCATCATTCAAACAATAGTAGAGAGAGTTTGGTGTGAGTAAATGGAGTAGGCACGTTGCCGAACCACTATAAATCCTCTTCTTGTGCGATTGCACTTGCTTTTTTCTTTGAACATGATTCTAGTCGTCTGGTGCTTGATCGAAGCTGTCCCCAACAACCAGTATCAGAGAAAGGTTCGGAGGTCAACCTCTACATAGATGGTGCAAGAATCGAAGGTCAAGATAAAGAAGTTCAATGGATCAAACTTCACGTTCTGGAAGATGCAGATTGAAGATGTTCTATATCAGAAGGATCTCTATCTTCCGATCGAAGGGAAGAAGTCCGAAGTCATGAAAGATGAGGAGTGGAAGGTCTTAGACCGAAATACTCTAGGAACGACAAGGCTCGGCCTTGCTCCATCGGTGACTTCAAATATCATAAGGGAGATGACGACGATGAATCTTTTAAAAGCTCTTGAAAAGATGTACGAGAAGCCATCCTCATCAAATAAGGCAAATTTGATGAAGAGGATTTTCAATTTAAAGATAAGTGAGAACTCCGTAGTAGCTTCATACTTGAATAATTTGAATAGTATATATCATCAGCAGTTGGAGTCTATGAAAGATCGTGTTTGCTAATGAGGTAAAAGCCCTTCTACTCCTTTCTAGTTTTCATGAAAGTTAGAATGCATTAGTTGTAGCAGTTAGCAACTCCTCTGGATCTACGAAGTTGAAGTTGGAGGATGTTGCTGGTATTCTTCTTGGAGAAGAGGCACGGCGGAAGACGTCTGAAGAAGAACACTCGTCAGGTTCTACCTTGAATACAGAAGGAAGAAGCATGAGGAGCTATAGAAACCAAAAGCATTCCAAGGGAAAGTCAGCAAGAGGAAGATCCAAATCTAGAGATCTGAGGTCCGTCATCAATTGGAATTGCAATCAAAAGGGGCATTATAAGATAGAATGCAAGGCCTCAAGAAAGTAGAAAGGACAAAATGACAAAGGTAAGAATACTATAAATCTTACTGATGATGAGGGTAGTGATGCCTTAATATGTGTTGCAAATGCTCGAAGTGAATCCTGAATTGTGGACTCGAGTGCTTCATTTCATACCACTCCACAAAGGATATCCTCCAAAATTATGTGAAAGGTGATTTTGGAAAGAAGTATATAGGAGATGATGAATGATGCAACATAACTAGAAGGGAGACATTGACATATCCCAATCCAATGATGGCTTCTTGAGATTGAAGAATGTTAGACATGTACCCTGTCTAACAAGGAATCTCACATCTGTTGGACAGCTATCAGAAAGTAGTGTGGTGACATCATTCGACTCAGATTCGTGAAAGATGTCTAAAGGATCATTGATTCTTGCTTGAGGTAAGAAAGAAGGAACCCTATATATTGCACCAGGCTCATATGACAGGATAATTGTTGCATCATCTAGGTGTGATGCTAACATTTTACATAGATGACTTGGTCATGAGAGAAAAAGGAATGAAGATCACGCAAAAGAATGGAAAGTTGATAAGATTGTATACTGTTGATCTAGACTTCTGTGAAAATTATATCTCAGGAAAGCAGAAGAAAGCTAGTTTCACAAAGATTGCAAGAGTGCAAAAGACTAAAGGACTAGATTTGGTTCATACAGACGTATGGGGTCTATCTTAGGTACCATCCCTTAGCGGATCTCATTATTTTATTACTTTCATTGATGATGCAAATAGAAAATTGTGGGTTTATTTTATCAAACAAAAATCCAATGCATTTGAGACCTTCAAAATGTGGAAGGCCTTAATTGAGATTGAGACAGGTTTAAAGTTGAAATGTTTCAAGTCGGACAATGGGGGAGAATATTGCAGTGAGGAGTTTGAATCCTACTGTGCCAAGAACAAGATCAAGAGATTGAAAATGATATTAAGAAAACCCAAATAGAATGGTGTTGCTGAATGCATGAACATGACTCTTCTAGAGTGTGCAAGAAGCACGAGGTTACATGCAGGTCTTCCAAAGCTACATTGTGATGATGCAGTGTATACAACAACATGCTTAATAAATCAAGGTCCATCTATTGCATTAGATGGGAATCTTCCAGAATAAACATGGATAGGAATGGAGGTAACACTTTCTCATTTACTTGTCTTTGGATGCATAGCTTATGTTCACATTGAGCAGGAAGACAGAGGAAAGTGTGACTCCAAAGCAAGGAAGTGTCCCTTTGTTGGCTATGATACAAATATCTTTGGATATAAATTGTGAAATTTGGAGAACAAGAAGTCAGTCATAAGCATTGATGTCACATTCAATGAGTCTCCCTTATACAAGGATGAATTGATAAAAGGAAAGACAATTGAAGAACCATACTTTGTGGAGTTTGATGAAACTCTTGAATAAAACACATCACAGCCAAGTGATGAGAATGTGCAACCCATCCCACAGAATGATTCGCAAACTCCGATGCTACAGGAATCTTCCAGAATCAATAAATTCACTACAAGGTGATGATCGTAGATTTCACCTCTTTTATAATAAGGAATTGTAGTATAGGAGACGAAATTTGATCGATCAAAAACCACAATCTTTGAATGTTGTGCAGAATTTTTCTGGGCAAGTCTACCATGGTCGAACAAAGGGAACGGTGATTTTTAGTTGTGCGGTTTTAAATTAATTAAATGTTCGATTAATTTCTATGTCAGAAATGAAATAGAATGTGAAGATGAAAATGCAACGTGAATTTAATGAAAGTAAACAGGGAATAGTGGAGCGCAGGATCTGTGATTTATAAAATTCAATCCTCAAATAAATTGATCAATTAATCCTCAAAAACTATCAAAGATCGAATAATTTCAAGAAATATTTATCAAGATAAAACCCAAGCTGCAGGGTGTAAGATCAATCACTGGCTAAATAACCCTGCAAATAAAGAGATCAGTGATAATTTTCAAGGAGATCTTCCCTTTAATTTTCATGTGATTTAATCCTTGAAGAGTGATCGATAATAGCAAGGAAATAACTCAATCATTTATCCTTGAACATGCCCCTACAATAGATCTATTTTTCCTCAACATATTCAGTACAAAATGTTAAACAAAGCCTGCACAAGATGAAATAAATCCTCAAATAATAATAATCAATAGCTAGCTTTAGATTAGTCCATAAGATATGCAGAATGAAAGAGCAAGGAATAAGATTCAAATCAACAAATTGTATGCTAAAGTTGGAGTTCTGATGCAAAAGATATGCTCAATTGAAATAGCAGGAACTGAAATGCAATAAAAATAAACATTTTCTTCTCAAAATAATCCTTGGAGGACTTATCTGCAATTTCTGAGACCTATGGGCTATGATGTAATTTTTCCAAGAATCTCGTGAGCCTTACGTGCTTCTACTGGTGGGGGAATTTTAATAGTTTTGGGAAGGAAGCAGGGCTAGTCTGTAAATTTACTAGGGGTACGTGCTCCTGCATAGCAGGGACCTCCTTGCGAATTGTTGAAAGTGAGGGGGCTCGATGCAATATTTCCCCCTCTCACATGCTCCTCATGTGTGCAACGAGGCTTGGGACAGGAGTCTACGGTTCAGGGACCAAAACAGAGGCTCGGCTTCCGAGCTTATGTGGCGGTTGGGGCTTACTTTGGTGACCCGAGGCTCTAGGTTGGAGCCGAGGCTCGGAGAAGCTACGTGGCGCACGTTGAGCCGTCAGATCAAGGACTGGCCCTCGATCCAATGGCTGCTGGAGATCAAGGGCTGCGATGGGGCGGATGCGACCAGGGCGGAGGTCAATGCTCGGGGATGATGGCGAGCGGCCAAGCATGGTCGGGCGGAGTTAGGCGAAGCAACGATGTAATCAGCGAAGGTGACAGTGCGACGGAGCATTGGAGGGCTACAAGGAGAGAGGAGCTCAGCCTCAGGCGACACATGCTCGAGGCTGTGCTGCGGGCGGCGAAGCATGAGGTGATGATGGTGGCGATCTGGGCAGAGGTGACGGACAACACAGCTCAATCGGTGAAGGTGATGGGTGGTTGATGTCAAACGTTGCACAGTTGCTAGACGAGGATGCAGACGAGGGAACCCCAGCTCCGCCTCACACGTGCTTCTGCAAACGTTAGCGGAAGGACAATGAAGAAAGGGGGGCGAGGCTCCTTAGGGGAAGGCGAGGAGAAAGAACTAGAGCTCTGGCCTTAGCGAGACCGGAGGTGGGGGATTCTGGAAGAGAGAAAAGAAGGTGGCGAAGGAGTAAGATGGGGCGATCAGGTGTCAGAGTTAACGGGGTTGATACCTGGAGAAGGATGAGGTGGTCGAGGAAGAAAAATGGTGCACTTGGGGCTAAAAGTGGAGATTGTGTCTCGCCTGGTGAAAGGAGGAGGATCCTCCTTGGATCGTTGCTGCAAATTCTCTGACAAGAAGAGAGCACGAGCTCACACAACTTGTGTAAGTTGCTACTCGGCCATGGACGTGGGCCAAGGATCACACCTCGCTCTGCCTCTCGTCATCGTCGTCTCTGCTACCTGTTGTCACTAGGAAGAGTATTGAGCTGAAGACGTGAAGTTTGGCAAGATGTGGATGTCGAGTGTGACTGCGTACAAGGTGCTTTATAGGGTGAAGGGTAACGACAGGGGAGGTGAGCGAGTTACGTGGTAGTCGTAATGGTAGGAGGTGGTGAGGCGCGGAGGAGCGTTGCAGGAGACACAACGGCTGGAAGAAGAGGTTACGTGATAGGCATGTGACCCGGGGGGAGAGAAGAGAGACCAGGGGTCACATGCGGAGCACGTGACCAGATGAGGTGTGATAACGTGCTCTGCACGTGACAAAGAGGGGGATGATGGTCGTTGACACGTGGCACACCCAGGGTCTGCCACGTGCCACCAAACAAATTTCAAATTAAAAAAGGGTAATAAAAATAGAAGGAGATCTCGGATTAAAAAAAATCCTTTGTAAAAATTGTTCCTCTCGACGAGATCTACAAATTTTATGAAGGAAGCAGGAGCAATAGAGGTCATCTGTACAAAGTGGTATTTTTTGTGGTTCTCCATGTGTATAGAAAACTGCTTTAGGGGGTTTGTAATTTTTTTGATGGTTTTAAAAGAGGATAAAAATCTAAAAAAATACAATAAAATAAAAGATACTAAATTGCACATTAATCTATTTTTTTTGATTTTTAATAAATAAGAAAATAGGATAAGAAAATAGAAGTACGAAACAAGCAAATTTTGTACAGACTCACAAAGGTCAATCAGACTCAGTCAGTTTCTTTGATTTCAGTCTTGATTTGGATTTGGATTTTCATGTTGTTTGATAAAAATTTCATCAAAGAACACAAATGAAAAAGAAATAAAATAAGATGGATTAAATATTTATATAAAAACTCAGGTCAAAAATCACAAATAGATAAAATGCGCAAAAGAGGCCCAAAACCCGACTTTCACATATGCGCTTCGAATTTTATGAAATTGATCTTGCTTTGAAGGTATTTGAAAATGGAGTACTTTAAAAGTGAGTAGACCAAAATCAGACATTGTATGAGGGAGATATGCGTGTTTTAGTCAATCTGATGTGAAATTAGGTTTTGGGTTTATTTGTCACTTATTTGAGTTAGCAATTTGTTTTTTATTTATTCTTGTTAGTAATATTTACCAATGGAAAGTTAGCAGCTTATTAGGTCAATTTACACTTAGATTTTTGGGTTCCTTATTTTATGCAATTATGCATGAAGAAATGCAAATATTTATTAACATATGTATGAATGGTAATGATGTTATATTAATTATTAAATACATATAGATTTGGGCGACATAGCCTAATTGACTAATGTTAGCATGTTGAATCTAAGATTCATCATACCCCTATACTTAAACCATGCTCATCCCCGAGCATCAATGAATGAATGACTTAGTTGGATAAATCCCTGATTGTGCATGTGAATTTTCAAGGCCCAATTCATTGAAGATCCTTAATTTGAGTGATCCTCGAATTCTGGGCTCTACCATGCTTTAATCAAAAGGAATCCAACTTCTCTATTTACCAGACTCTCTGTTTGTACGTATAATATGAGGATATGACTTTTAGTGTTCTGCATTCATGATAGTCGAGTCGATGTCACTCAAGATTCCAGTCCAAGAGACTCTCCTCTAGACCTAATCCTCAACACTAGGGAATAACTCGGTTCTTGCATTCAATCCACCGTCTCATTAGTTAGTCAGACTTGAAAGTGTAGATGGACGGTCAAATAATGGAGGGCATAGGATTGTGTCTATTTTCTCTCCCTCACATTGGAACATGGGGCCTCTCAAGTATCTTATTACTCAACACATGTATATTTTTGTTTTGTTGATCAATGTGTCCGTTAAGAGAATTTGGAGTCGTATGCACTTGTCTTTCTAGGAGTACACCGGGGTGTGTCTCTTTTGAGTATCTAAGATACCTTCAACACCAGGACTTGTATTACTATATGATGCAGAGCCCTTTTATGGTGCTAGCTCGACTCCTTAGTCCTAAGAGCGTTTGATCCAAGTGGACACTTTGAAAATGGTTGGGAGTGCTCGCCTTGGTTGGAAGCTATTTTGAATTCGACCTGTGAGGATAGAGTTTTTCTTGATATATTTCTTTCTTTTTCTTTTCTTTTTTGCTAGCTCCACTACTTTTACCAAGATTTGGCGCACACTGATCAATAATTTAATTAAGATTTCATCACACCCTGGCACATAGGTAGATATCAAGAGATAGCATGAGAACTTGTTCACATACTAGCTAGGGTTTTGCTGACACTCAAGTTTCTTGAAGCCTTCATTAACTTTATCCCATGCTCGAGTATCATTAGATCGGGTCTAGACTTAAATCACCAGTCCCAATTCCTCAAGTGATAACTCAACTCATCTCATCAATCATATAGTTGTGAAACTGTTGTGGTGATCATATTCTTTTGAGGGTAGAGATGAAGAGTGCAATATAGCGCTCAATCTTTCAAACTAGGGAAGTGTGGATTATTAAGTTTCAAAACCCTAATGACTAAGGTTGTCTAACTCGGTCTCTCAAGATCTCATAAATCAAGTGTCTTCAAATCCTCAAGCCTTGAGTGATAGTGAATGTGTTAGGAATATATCAACCAAGTTGTTAGGAATATATCAACCAAGGAATGCTGAAAAACACACATGATCTGATTGAAAAAAGGTAGTTGTATCGACCAGGTGGATTTTAGCAGAAAATTTTATTGTTGTTTTATTTATACTCCTAAACTCAAGTGTATAGCGTTAAGTACGGGAGTGTTGAACTCAAGGAGGCAAACTATTGGAAACTAGGGTTAATAGTAGAAAATTAGGATTTTATGGGTTTTCTAATTTTTATTTATTTTAGGGATTTTTCTAGATTTTTATTTAATTTTTGTGAATTTTATATTATTTTTTGTGATTTTAAGTATTTTATGATTTTTTTATTGATTTTAGAAAATGTTCTGTAATTTTTATTTGATTTTTATTTTATTATTTTTATGTTTTATTTTGTTTTCCTATTTTCATGAATTTTAAGAGGTTTTTAAAATTTTTGTTGATATTGTATTATTTTTAATGTTGAAAACAAAGTGTTTATTAAAAACTGTGAAGTATTTATGATTTCTGAAATAGTAAAAGGCACGAAAATGTTTTTACTTTATTTTTATTAGATTTGAATTAATTATGAATTTTTAAATTTTTTATGTATATTGTATTTTTTATTGATTTTCATATTTAATATTTATTTTATTTTTACTTTATTATAAAAAATATGGTAAAATATACTACATGTGATTTTTGTTAGATTTTTAAAAGTGTTTTTATATTTTTATGATTTTTAAAGTTTGTTATATTTTTTATTTTAAAAGAATTATTAAAAATAGAAAATATTTTTATTTTTTTCAAAACCGATTTTATCACTTTATATAGAATAAAAGACGGTATTTATATGTATTTTATAGTATTTTGTATATTATTATTATTTTTTATTAATTATGTATTACAATAGTATATTGTATAGGTGTATATCTGCAATTATATGAAAAGATAGGTGCACATGTATAAAATGTCAGAAGCACGGAGGGGTTTCGTGCAAAATCTCCAGTGAATCACGTATTCCTTCACGGACAGGAGCAATTGATGGACATGTTCATGAATAGTAAGAGTTCTAAGGGTATCGGCGGAATTTGCCCAAGTAACATCACTTGTCGCACGTGCGGTCATGTGCCTGGAACCATCCTAGACTTGTTATGAAATAGCAGAAGGTTCGGAGGGTTAATTCACAAAATGCCAAAAGTATCGGCTAACCTCACGTGCAACACACGTGAGGACCTAAAGCGGTTGGGTGGTCGGGCTGGTCTGTCGTTGCCGTGTGGCAAGTTGTCGACCGTTCGATCAGAACTTGATCATGCGGTGTTTGAGCGTTCTGGACACATCCCTTGTTCTTTTCCCCATTCAATAGAAGTGGTAGAGCTGTTCTTTGATCGAGATGAATAAGTCCTCCAGCAACGACGGTCAAAGGCTCCAAGCGACGAAGGCGGTGGTGAACAGTGATATTCTGCTAGAGTTCTCACTCCAATATCTCTTGTTGTCAAACGATCAACTACTTGATGTTGTTGTTGATATGCATTAATTCATGTTTGAGATGCTCGTCTTCAAATGGTCTAATCAGATCGGGTGTTATTCTGCGTGCACAAAAAATTCGTTTTGCAATTGATGATACGGTTCCAGGCTTTCTGATGCTCTTGATGGTGTTCTCGCTTCAGGTACTGCTCAACAGTTCGTGGCTCATGCACAGCATATATGATCTGTACGGAAACATGTCTTCAGGTGCATGTCCTTTTGAAGTGTAGATGCTCGGTACCAGACGATGCTTCAATGCTCTCGATTTGATGATGGAGAATGTAAGCTCCAAGTGATGCTATCCTCCAAATGTGGTTGTGTTCGTTAATTTCTGATGTTGATCTGCAGAGGATACAAAATGACTCGAAACAAGGAGCCTCGATCCAGACAACATCGGATCAGAATGGATGGGGTTCGATCCTTGAAGAAATGAAGGAAGAGGATCAAGGGACCTTAGATCTCGTCTAGATGAGGTGATCAGGGGTGGTCAAAATACAAATAAGGCGGAATCGATTAAAGGAAAGGGAGGCGATTGGAGGAGTTCGAATCCGATTGCAATATCAAATTGAAGAGAAGCTGTAGTAGATTGAGAGGAGAACAGAGAGGAGATTGAGAGGAGGAGAGAGAGGAGGAAAATGTGATCTAACATGGGAAATTACGGAATGGATGGTGTGTTGTTGGAGGAGATAGTCGCCGGTGGAAGGCGGAGCACGTGCTCCGTAGATCGACGCCTCTACGCAGCGGTGATGCAGAGGTTGAACCCGACAGAGATGAATTTCCTACTGGCGTAGATCTCGCGCACACTTCCCTCTCTCTCTCTCTCGCTCGACAAGAAGGATGCCAGAGCTCTATCACAGCTGGACCGATCTCTCTCTTGTAGCTCTGGGCGGAGAAGGAAATAATGGTTTCATGGGGAGCAAGAAGCTGGATGCTATCACCGACGAGGTGGTGGCAGCACCGCAGGGTTGTTAGTGAACGGCCAGCCATTGAGACGGTTGGCAGTTGGGCGCCAGAGAAGAAGAAGAAGAAGAGAGAGGGCAAGCAGCGGCGTTCGTATGTGCAGAAGGAAGAGGAAGTCAGTGAATGGGGAAGAAGGAAGGAGGGAAGAGAGAGAAAATCAAATAAAAAATCAATAATTAATTAATTAACAATTAAGTAAAAAAATTAATACTTAATAAATGGATAATTAAATGCTTAATAATTATTTAGATAAATTAAGATATAAATAATTACATACTTAATTAAGGGATTAATTAAATAAATAATTTATTAAATAATTAAGTATATAATTAAATGATTATAAATAATATATAAATAAATAAGTTGATATTTTTTAAATTTATGAATAGAGTATTAATATATTAAACAATAATATAAAATTGTGGTACATTATACAATATATATATACCAATATGGTCCCGAAACCCTCATTTTTCATATTGACTCTGATTTTAGCGAAATCACTGTCATTTGCTAGATAATTAAATAAAAAGGGTTTTAAAACTGAGTTTGCCCAATTCAGAGTCCATATGGTAAGTTATGAGGCCTAGAAAATTTAGGTAACGACTTCGTGGCCTCGAGATTTATTGGCATTTTGGCTTAAGTTATATTTTTATATATTTTCTAATGATTTTCAGAAACAGTTAGAAAAGAAAACAAGTAAAATGGAGTTACATTAATTAATTAAAAATATGGGAAGTTTCTACATATAGTACATATAGACAACGGGGCCCAAACGCCAAAACTCGCCCGTCTTATTCTAAAATTTTTTTGATATTTTTAATAAATGGCATTAAGTATAAAATGAAGTTTAAAAGTGATTTGGTCTGTTTGGAGTTTTCTATAAATAGTTATGAACCTCGGAAGTTGGCTTTTACGGCCTTTTCAATTCATTGTAATATTTTATTTTATGTTGAATACTTTTTTTGATATTTTTATAAAATAACTTACATTTTTATGAACAACTTTTGTAAAAGAAGTGTTTTGATTTGAAATGATCTAAGTGATAAATAAAATAAGTGAAATATTTACAATGTGAATAATGTGTAAATTGTATTTTTGGTCTCGGTTTTTTGATATTTTTTATAACTTAGGATCATTTTCTCTCCCTACTTATTTATTTTGTTGACCAGGTCAATATTGACATGATCACGGGGTTAGGATCAGTCTGTATATATTTTATATCTACAACCTTCTTTTTTTATTTTTTCTATTTTTGTCTTTATTATTAATTTATTTTGGATAAAATAAGTGTTAAATAT
Organism: Ottelia alismoides; assembly: GCA_037367405.1. Lineage (NCBI taxonomy): Eukaryota > Viridiplantae > Streptophyta > Magnoliopsida > Alismatales > Hydrocharitaceae > Ottelia > Ottelia alismoides. The sequence goes on along the minus strand of JAZKJV010001148.1, from coordinate 130,437 downwards.
ATAAAATTAATATTTGTGGTTACAATGTTAATTAGTGGATATTTACATACATTTTACTAAGGATTTTAGTCAAAATGAAAGAATAAAGACGATGAATCGCATATTCATCATTCCCCCATACTTTACCTTTGCTAGTCCATTAGCAACTTATTCTATAAATAAGTGCAAGAAAAAAGAAAAAGGAAAAGGAAAATAAAAGAACTTAGAACATGTTTGTTTCTTTAAATCGGATCTCACTTCACCCAAAATTTTGAACTTGGATTAGACCTTGATTAATAGTGTGTCGGGACTTTATTAGAATTAGGATTTAAGCCTCGACATCCCTTAAGTTACACAAATCCTTATTCAAGTTCACCTCAACAGCCAGCTCAAATCTACCCATTCATCATGCAAACTTTTCAGCTTTGAAAGCAATCTGTACTGGGTGTGAAAGGTTTTAGCTCTTCCTGCTTAAAGAAACGAAGAAACCTCCCATCCCAGTGATACACTCCCATTGGGCCCTCATCCAGCTACTCGATACTCGAGGAGGAGGGTGTTTCCTTCTAAGATCAGGTCGTGCAATGTCTACAATCGAGTAGAGAAAGAAGAAAGAAGAATGGGAACAGAACTGGAGTGTGATCAGTGTAATCACATCTCCTTGTGAAGCCTAGCCAGTTGAGCCTAGTCTCCACTAAGATAATGCAGGCTTTTCTGAAGCTTAGACCATTGTGGTCATTTTGGCATTTGATGTATGGCTTCTTTTGGTAGAAACGATTGTTGCACTGCATAGATCTTTTACGCCCCAACGGATATAGCATCTTTTCATTTTGTCCATTTTTGGGGTCTTGGAAAAATTGTGCCTACAGATTCCCTCTTCCGAAGCTTTATTTCAACCCCAATCTCTCCCATCTTTAGATGTCAATGCCATTAGACAAGGATGGAAACACACCACTGAAATGGATTGCTCTTCACAACCCCATGCAAGTCGAGCTAAGTGTAGAGTGCATGGGTTCAAAATTGGTTCAAATGGAGAAGAGTTAAACGGATGACACCAGATGTCCTACTTAGGCACTTTCAAGTTGAATTGCGTACATGGTCTCATGGAACCCAAAGAATTAACTAAAGATATGAAGATTCTTAATTTTGGATTCTAATAAAGTTCCTTTAGAATTAAGTGGATTAAGGTCTAAACCAAGCTCCATCTTTCAGACTTAGATTCATTCGGTCCAATAATCAGACTTTTTCTAAAAAAATGAGAATGAATGCAACAATTTTTTTATGAAGTAATTTTTTCAGATTAAGATTTTTAAGTAGTTTTTAAAGAATTTTCAAATTTTTATTGAATTTTAAAACTTTTCAATTTTTAGAGTCTTTTTGCAAAAGTTAGTGGATTAATTCCATTTACACCAATTTTTCAAGAATTCCGTACATTTTACAAAGGATTTTATACAAATTTCATATAAGAAGGTTATATGGGTTTTATACAAGAATTTATAAGGATTTTTTTATAAGTTTTAAATAATTAAGGATTTTATCCAAGAATTTTACAATATTTTTTGATATAAAATTTTTAAGTCATTTTTTATAAGTCATATTTAGGGTTTTCTTACGCTTTTAAAATCCCAAAATGTACACCCATACTTTTAGAGAGCCATATTATTAAAAATACAATAAAATACAAGTTATGGCTTCTAAAGTATATATAGAATATATATATACGACACCCCTTATACTTAACGTGAACTATGTCCTCATAGTGACCAAAGAAGCAGTAAAGGAAGACATAACTCGGGCTAATTATAGATCCGTGAAAAGAATCCTATACTACAACAGCTCAAAGAATACCGAATAAACGAATAGAAGTCAATCATTTTCTCTATACTTAGATCAAGTAAGCCTAGGGATAGAAGATTCAAAATCGAAGATGATTGAGGTCAAGAGAATGTACACAATCATCGGCTCGTCTTCTCCCACCTATACTTAGGGTAAAATATCCCTAAGTATAGAGAAGAATATCAACAAGTTGAGGGACAAGCGAGAGAACTGACGATACAAAATCGAAGATGACAAAGATGACATGAGCGATATTACCCCCCCTCCCCGCATACTTAGGGTAAAGTGCATCCTAAGTGTAAGCAACAAAAAGGGTAATAGAACAGAACGATATGAACAACACAATGTCTACACCCCATATATTAGTATAAAGTACATCCTAAGTATAGCAAAGAATTGTAGATGATACCTAAGGGTGTAAGATAAATGGAGGAAGGAAAGAGCAAAATCGAAAACACGTATGTACAAGGCGGCAATTCAATGAACTGTATAAGCTCAAGAAATCCAAAGAGTGGCCTTCTTGCATGACCAAGAAATAATGGAATGGACAATAGTTAGGTCAACATTAGGGTCATCCTCAGAGATATCCATGTCTGAATCAGAGGATCCGTGACCTGTGTTGACCGATGAGGAGCGTCCCATATGGTCGAAAAAATGGATAGAACTGACCTCTGTTAGTTGCACCACAGTCTCGGAATCACTATGATCATAAGCACTGTGATAAGAAGACGAAGAATCATCCTCTAACACTATATCCTCAACTCTGTGTGCTTGTAGAGACACCGGTGTTGTGTCTGGAGAAAAAGCGAGAAAGAGGTCAAAATCTGTTGCGATCTGATCAATCTCCTCATCAAAATAGCCCTTATCTGAATCTGCGTGAAAAGATGGCTCAATTATCTCATAACTGGAAGGCTCAAATAAAGGATTTATAACCAAAACAAGTTTGGCCTTAGGAGTACGTGCCATCAAAAGGTTGGACTCAATGATATAGATACTACAGATCTCGTCAACACATCTCTATGTGTACTCGGATCACCAAAATCTATATTCTCCAAGTTTTCCTCTCTGGAGAGGGCATCTTGGGTCTCTGTAGAATCATGAGGGATATGATCGTGTCGTATTTCAGCTGTAATCCCACATGTCTTTGTCTCTGATGGCCCGGAAGCACACTCATCTGTTGCAGAGTCTCTATCGGTTCGGGATTCGGCACGGTGCTGCTGAGAGGGAACGTGACATTGTATGTCCCATAATCAATAATGGCCTTGGCTGCACGTAGAAAAGGCCGACCAAGAATGATGGAAGCATCCTGTGATGCTACTAATGGGTCAGAGTCTAAGACCACAAAATCCACAGCGAATTTCGTGCCTTGTACCATCACGACAACGTTATGAATTATACCCTTCGGCCTCTTGATCGATCAGTCTGGAAACTGAAGAATCATTATGGCTCGCTTAAGAGGTCCTAAATGAATAGTTTCGAGAAGATGGAAGGGGAAAATGTTCACTGACGATCTGTTGTCCAATAAGGTATGCTCGAACTCGTGATATGAAATCTAACAACTTACAAATGGTGCTCCCATGTATTTCTTTCTCTTCTTGGGAGATGTATGCTGGATGGTGTAAAAAGTGGTAATGGTCAACACCTATTTCTTAGAACAATGATTACGCCTCTTCTTCTTGGTGTAGTCTGTTACCTCAGACATTTCTGAAGAAGAGGAATGTGAACCAATGCCTCCGAAAGAGTGAGCTTGATCTGAATTTAGTCTAGCATCTCTTTCGTGAATTTTGAATCTTGAATCTTTTTAAAATTTTCTAATTTTTCTCCCTTCCCAAGATTCAGAGCATTTGGGAAGGGTATCTGTACATCCTCCTCGGTCATATGTACACTCGAAAGATAAGAAGAATAAGGAGAAGAAAATCTTTTTCCTAAAACAGGGACTAACTCTATTAATAGAGGAAACTCGAGATCCGTCAAGAGAGTCTGGAGTCTTGTATTTATTCCTTTTTCTGGATTTTCTCTTTTTTTTTCATTTTTTGTGATTTTTCAACTTCACTATGAAGAGAATTAGAATTTAAATGTGCACTTCCGCCGTTGCCGATTGTATGCTCCTTGCTCTTAAATGTCTCAGCTATTGTATGTGGCCTCTAATCATCTTGTGAACATGGAGGAATATAATTCAACGACTCGGCTGAAGTGGTAATATCTGAACCTAATCTCTGCTCTATGAGAATACTGGCGATAAAATCTCTGAAGGTGGTCATTTACTCTCTTTGATAAGAAGACTCCTCATGAATCAAATGGATGAAATAATCGAATATGGAACCCGTCTATATCATGAGTTTTGAAGCAATGTCCCACATCCATCTCAGGTTGTTGAAGACTCTCAAAATATGCAAATGAGTTAGAGGCGAAATGCTCCTAAGGTAGCTATTTGTGGCACGGGTCATGATATGGAAACTGAATCGGTTGATAAGTCAGTTGAAACAACATCGGCTCTCGCTCGGTATCTTGGAAGCGCAGATCCAACTCATACTCCGGTTGAAAACTCAACGGAAGAAGTGTCGGTTTCTGAGGATAAAAACTCTTTGTATCTGTCTCAATAACTGTCCTTGATACTGCATCAGTATCCATAAAAAGTGCTTGATTTGTGATCCCTAAATCAGCTGGAGGTGTATCGCATTTAAGTGGTCTGGCATCTCCCTCTTGTGTCGTCTAGACATCAGAAATATCTCCAAAAAGAGTCCATAGTGTGTCCTCGTCAAGACTGCGATGTGAACCACCACACGAGGCATCGACTAATGCTTACTAATTTGCAGTCATCCCTTGGTAGAAAATATGACCTAATTCAGCTCTGGAAATCCCTTGATCCGGGAATCTCCTCAAAAGAATCTGAAATCTGAGCCACATATCCTAAAGTGGCTCATGGAGATCATGCGAAAAATCTCTGATCACTGACCGCATGAAGTTGGCCCAGCTAATGGGGTAAAATTTCCTAAGAAAAGTTGTTCGAAGAGTACCCCAACTAACTCATTCCTTTCCCAAACATCGAAGCCATCTCGCAGCTCCATCTTTGAGTGTTAAGGGAAAGGTCTTCGTCATGGCATCCTCAGGTGTAATGTTTGAGTAAAATCTCGTGTCTCAGATCTCCTCAAACTCAAAGAGATGGTCATAAGGTTCCTCGTGCAACTTTTTATGAAACTTCAGCAACATTGAAACAAAGTCTGATTAATTAGAAAAGTATGTAATTTCGATGTCGAAACTGACTCATCTCTAGAAGAGGATACAGGTTGCTTGATCAGCACTTTCATATAAGCAACTCATGGACCCAGATCTTTCATCTGATCAATACTCGGCTCACGGGTCTCATACCTCTGCTCAGTTGTCACAAGTATAATCGAAGGTTGACTCAAAGGAACTAAAGAGAGGTGGATAGAAGGATACTGAGAAAATAAAGAAACAAAAGGAGAAGATTTCTGAGGTCAAAGTCACACTCGGAGAAGGATAAAGAACTCAACTCAGGTTCAAAACACGAGACGTCTTGAACCGACCTAGATGAACGGGTAGGTGCACCTGGAAGCACTGCCGTAAGAGTTAGCCTAAGAGATCGTCTACCATTCATCATGATTAGATAGATGACTCTGGATCGATTGATTCGAGATCTGAAAGATAGGACTTACACCACCAAATCAAACACAAAACAAACCATGAATTCACCAACTCAACCCGATGATGACCGTAAAAGTTCGGTCATTTATCTTTTCAATTTTAGGGTTATTTGGGAAACAAGTCTTCTTACAGATTAGTAAGTTGATAGGTGCCCGATATTTCCCCGGAAGACTGTCCTGAGTTCTTACAGAAATTCATCTATTCTCAGACAGTGTGGGAGTAAGTACGAACTGTTTCCGGCAACCCGTGTTACTTGAGGACCGTGATTTTGTGGTGTCCTCTAACTTCCCACTCTGTTAAGGAAACTTGGACCATTTCTAGCTACCCGAGTGTGCCCATTCAAGAGCAAGTGATTAATTGTATGAAATCGTTAGTATTCCAAAAGAAATTTGAGCTCTGGTTCTAGACTTAAGGGTCATCCCTCACTCACAATTCTGAAGAGTATCTGCAATTCATTCGTTGGAGATTTCTCTCCCAATACAAGTGAGTTTGTTACGTTTCTTTTTATGGTCAAATATGTTTAGCAGTCTTGATTTTAATTTTTGGTTATTACTTTTTTTTTCAAACTACGTCTAATGATTTTTTTCTTTTTGACCTAGGTGATCAAACAAACATATAAGTTACGCGTCTTGAGTCTAACTACGGAAGCGCAGTCAAAAAAAATGAAGAAATCCTAAGCAAGCACCTTTCCTCGAAAAAGCTACGAAAATCGTCGAGAAAATCACGATGCGAGAAAAACCGTGGTGGGTGCCCTATTCCCCCAAGTGCACGGCACTCGACGAAATAGACCACGAGAAAGAGAAGGAGGAAGGTACAAGCCAGGAAGCCTTTACGGGGCCCATGTTTACAAAACATGAAAAAAACAGGCAAGTGCCCTTGATCTTTTTATATTTTTATAAGGGTTACAAAAAAATTCAGTTTCTCGATTCTCAGCTGTGCGGCTCAACCTGTGTAGCAAAAATCCAAAAAAACAAACCGTGAAGTTAGAGAAATAAGATGGATAAAAAGAGAACCCTAATTCTAAGGTCCACGGTCTACCCCAGCGATGCCTCCCCGGCAACGGCGCCATCTGAAAAACACACCTTATCTGAATGATAAAAAGGTCGTTGTATCGACCAGGTGGATTTTAGTAGAAAATTTTATTTTGTTTTATTTATACTCCTAAACTCAAGTGTATAGCGTTAAGTATGAGAGTGTCGAACTCAGGGAGGCAAACTGTTGGAAAATAGAGTTAAACAGTAAAAAATAGGATTTTATGGGTTTTCTAATTTTTATTTATTTTTAGGTATTTTAAGGATTATTTATTTATTTTTTTATATTATTTTTGTGATTTTAAGTATTTTGTGATTTTTTATTGATTTTAGAAAATGTTTTATAGTTTTTATTTGTTTTTTATTTTATCTTTTTATGTTTTATTTTGTTTTCCTATTTTTTTATGAATTTTAAGAGGTTTTAGAATTTTTATTGATTTTGTGTTATTTTTAATGTCGAAAACAAGGTGTTTATTAAAAACTATGAAGTATTTATGATTTTAAAATAACAAGCAGTACGAAAATTTTTTATTTTATTTTTGTTAGAAAGTAGATGAAATTATCTTTAAAATGATATGGTGTGCGTATTTTTGTGATTTTTATTGAATTAGTTATAATTTTTCAAAGTTTTTATGCATATTGTATTTTTTATTGATTTTAATATATATATATATATTATTTTGTTTTTGGTTTGTTATGAAAATATGGTAAAATGTACTATATGTGATTTTTGTTAGATTTCTAAAAGTGTTTTTATATTTTTTATAATTTTAAAGTTTGTTAATTTGTGCAGTTTAAAAGAATTATTAAAAATAGAAAAGATTTTTATTTTTTTCAAAAATGATCTTATCACTTTATATAAAGTAAAAGACGATATTTATATGTATTTTATAGTATTTTTGTATTTCGTTATTATTTTTTATTAATTATGTATTATATTAGTATATTGTATTGGGGTATATCTGTAATTATATGAAAAGATAGGTGCACGTGTATAAAATGTCAGAAGCATAGAGGGGTTTCACGTAAAATCTCTAGTGAATCACGTGTTCCTTCACGTGCAGGAGCAACTGATGGACATGTTCGTGAATAGTAAGAATTTTAAGGGTATCAGTGTAATTTTCGCAAGTAATATCCCTTGTCGCACGTGTGGTCACGTTCCTGGAACCGTCATAGACCTGTTATGAAATAGAATAAGGATCAGAGGGTTAATTCACAAAATGCCAAAAGTATCGACTAACCTCACGTACAGCACACGTGAGGGCCTAAAGCGGTGGGGCGGTCGGGCTGGTCTGTCGTTGCCGCTTGGCAAGCTGTCGACCGTTCGATCAGTACTTGATCATGTGGTGTCTGAGCGTTTTGGACACAACCCTTGTTCTTTTCCCCATTCAACAGAAGCGACGGAGTTTTTCTTTGATCAAGGTGAATGAGTCCTCCAGCAACGATGGTCAAAGTCTCCAAGCGACGCAGGAGGTGGTGAACAGTGATATTCCACCAGAGTTCTTGCTCCAATATCTCTCGTTGTCAAACGATCAACTACTTGATGTTGTTGTTGCTATGCATTGGTTCACGATCGAGATGCTCATCTTCAAATTATGTAATCAGATCGGGTGATGTTCTGCATGCACAACAATTTCATTTTGTAGGTGATGATATGTTTCCAGGCTTTCTGATGCTCTTGACGGTGTTCTCACTTCAGGTACTGCTCAACAGTTCGTGGCTCTTGCATGACATATCTGATCTACACAGAAACGGGTCTTCAGTTGCATGTCCTTTTGAAGTATAGATGCTCGGTACCGGACGATGCTTCAATGTCCTCAATTTGATGATGGAGAATGTAAGCTCCAAGTGATGTTATCCTCCAAATGTGGTTGTGTTCATTTATTTCTGATGTTGATCTGCAAAGGATATAAAATGACTCGAAGCAAGGAGCCTCGGTCCAGACAACAATGGATCAGGATGGATGGGGTTCGATCCTTGAAGAAATGAAGGAAGATGATCGAGAGATCTCAGATCTCATCTAAGATCTGAGGTGATCAAGGGCGATCAAAATACAAAGAACGCGGAATCGATTGAAGGAAAGGGAGGCAATTTGAGGAGTTCGAATCCGATTGCAATATCAAATTGAAGAGAAACTGGAGTGGAATGAGAGGAGAACAGAAAGGAGATAGAGAGGAGGAGAGAGAGGAGGAGGAGGAAGATGGGATCTAACCTGGGAAACTACGGAATGGATGGTGTGTTGTTGGAGGAGCTAGTCGCCGGTGGAAGGCGGAGCAGGTGCTCCGTAGGTTGATGCCTCTACGTAGCGGCGATGCAGAGGCTGAACACGGGGGAGATGGACTTCCCACCAGCATAGATCTCGTGCACACCTTCCTCTCTCTTGCTCGACGAGAAGGACACCAGAGCTTTGTCACAGCTCAACCGATCTCGCTCTCGGAACTCTATGCGGAGAAGGAAATAATGGTGGATGCATCGCTTGAAGGGGTTTTGCAGCTATATAGAGAATGGGTTTCGTGGGGAGCGAGGAGTTGGGTGTCGTCATCAGTGAGATTGTGGCAGCACTGCATGGTTGTTGGTGAATGGCCGACCATTACGGTTGGCAGTTGGGCGCCAAAGAAGAAAAAGAGAGAGGGCAAGCGGCGGTGTTAACAGGTGCAGACGGAAGAAAAAGTCAGGTGTGTGGGGAAGAAGGAAGGAGGGTGACGAGTCTGTATTTACGCTTGTTAAAAATATCGTGGATTGTCGTACGTAAAAATTAATATATGTCTTTCGTGGTAGGCGACAATCGGAATCGGTCAAGAAAATAACCACAATTATTTAGTCAATTTTTAATCGCATAGTTTTATGTTTATTTTACTTGGACAAGTCCCAAGGTCGAACACAAGGAGGCAAAGGAATAACATAGAATTATATCTATCAAAGTTCGTGTGCGATTTTTGAGGCGGTCTTTTTTTGGAATTTTTAATGCAATAAAGGATGTAAACTGCAATTTTTGGCCTATTTTAAGGACTAAAATGTAAATGTCGATCAAACAATGCCCGAAAAATACAAAACTTGGTCGAGATGATAATTATGATGAAATAAATGCACTTTATTTTTTTTGAAATTTTTGGATGCAAGATGAATTTTTAAATACAAACAAAGTGAATTTCAATATTTAATTATAATAAATATTAAACCTAATTATTTTTAAGGGACAAAATTATCTAAGTTCTATCACTAAGTCATGGATCTTAGAAAAATCCTAAACCATGAAAATACTAGTTACAATACCAACTAAAAACCAAACACTAAAATTTGCAAAATGATTTTTATATGGAAAATCATGCATGCAAATGCAATTCTTTTTTGGCACATTGTTAAACACAAATAATTCTACAATCTACGATTTTTCAGGAATTTTTAGAGCAATAGTTAATTATTGACAAATTTCAGAGCACAAGATGGGCAAAATATGCAATTTTCCACAAAATAGTTAATTATTTATAACCATTGATCACAAAAATGTCAGACATATGCCATAATGTAGAGAATTAAATGTGAAACAAAATGCCTATTTTTGATAAATAAAATGATGCAATGAAGAGGTCCAAAATAGAGGGGGAATACAGGGGTATTTATGCAAAATATAAATATAAAATAAAATGCGAAAAGGGGCATGTGCGTAATTACCGATAGGTTGGGAGGTCTTCTGCAAATTTTCCAAGGGAGCATGTGCGGCACACGTGCTCCTTGGAAGGTTGGACTAATTTGCAAAGAGGGTAACCTCCAGGGGGCGCTTTGTAAATTACCCAGCAGGTCACGTGAGATGTACGTGCCCCCTGGGCTGGCTTGCTGGCGTCGTTCCCTCCCTCACGTGCTCCTCATGTGGGAGGGCATCGTGCCTCACGCCTGGACCTTGCGGTCGTGGAGAGGCGGAGGAGGGTCACCCCCTCCCCACCCCCCCACCCCCGCGGCGGTCGTCGATGAAGTGTTTATGGTGGCTTACGGCAGGAGGGTCTCTGACGATAACACATCTGGTAACGAAGAGGCTCTCCCAGAGAGGTGTTGCTAGAGCTGGAGGTGGAGCAGCTGGTGGAGTTGACGCCGGTATAGAAGAAGGCGTCGATGGGGCGTGCTAGAGTCGATGTAGAGCATGTGCTCAATGGTCGGGGACTCGGATGTAGTCGATGAAGAAGCTCAAAGTCGAACTGGAGATTGACTTTGTTGTCAAAGACGAACAACGTGGTGGCGGCGCTCAGCCGGCAAGATGACTTTGATCGAGGCGTTGGTGAAGCTTGTGGCTGAGTATTGTTGGATAAGAAAGAGGCTCGACAGGAGGAAGCTCAGAGCAAAGCAGCTCAGCCAGAACGGCACTGCGACGAGGATGCCGGTCCTCAGATCTTGCCGCAGACTGGAGGGTGTTTGCCAAGAGTTGTCACCTCCGACAGGAGAACCCCTTGCTCTGATGAATCGGCAGATGAAGGCGAGTGGAGGTGGTGGTGCTCGTTAAATAGGAGAGAGGGGCTTGGCCGGAGAAGGAAAGGTGGGATGACGAGGTCTGAGACGAGCATGCGATTTGATTGGAGATTGTCGGAGGGATCGTCACTGGATTCGATTGAGGATCGGGAGTTGATTTGGAAGGTCGGAGATGCGAGGGGCAGACGGTCGGAGTGAGATCGTGGGAGGCCGTGGAGATTTTGGGGGTTCGATTTGGGAAAGGAGGCCTAATGAGGAAGATTGCCACGGGCTGTCCGATCGACCGAGATCGGACGACCCATATTGCGACGCGTGGCGGGTGGGGGGGGGGTTGAATGAGGAAGCATGTGCGTGGCACGTGCATGGGAAGCACGTGCTGCGCACGTGCAAGGGATATTTATTTATTTTTTAGAATGAATAAATAAATAACTCAAAAATGGCTGACACATTGCGGCTTCAGGAGCCGCCACGTGCCAGCACCACAAAACTTAGAAAATAAATACTTTGAAAATTCAAAATAAATAGCAAACAGCCTCAGATCAAAAAAGTTTCTTCACAAAAATCACTCATCTCGAGATCTACAACTTTCATGAAGACATCAATACCAAAATCGATCAATTGCATAAAGTGATATTTTGGGGTATCCCATGTACATAGAATACCTATATTTTTGGGTTTTATAATTTTTTGTTATTTTTAAATCAGATAAAAATGCGAAAAAATATGATAAACTCAAAGAGAAATATTTATACATTAATATAATTTTTTTGGATTTTTATTAATTCATAAAAAGAAGAAATAAAATAAAACCTGAAAAAGATCAATTTTGTACAGACGGTTAATGAAGACTTGGACTCAATTTGTTTCTTTGATTTCAAGCTCAGTTTGGATTTGAATTTTGCATATTTTAATAAAAATTTTATTAAATAAGATAAATGAAAAAGAAATAAACTAAAATAGTTAAATATGTACATAAAACAATAGGTCAAAAATCGCTAAAATACACAATCTACAAAAGAGGCCCAAAACCCAACTTTCACATACGAGCTCCGATTCACTTGAACTTGGTCTTGTTTTGAAGGTAATTGACTGTACACTAGTTCAAAAGTGAGTAGGATCAAAACAGACATTGGATGGGGAAGATATGAGGTTTTTAGTCCGGAAATCCTGAAATTAGGGTTTGGGTTTTTCTCCACTTATTTGGGTTAGTAATTTTTTTGTATTTTTCATTTAATATTGTTAGTGATAAGTACACAGTGGAGGTAGTTTTGGGTCATCGGAGTTAGCATGAATTAGTTAAAAATCGAGAAAGTTAGGTTATTTACAGGTCAATTTTGGCTGGGATTTTTTGGCTTCTTATTTTGTGCAGAAATGTGTGCTAAAATGCAATTTTTATTAAAACATGCATGAATGCCAATTATGCAAAATAAATGAAGAAATGCTGATGATTTTGAGGGATTTGAGCTTAATTAATGAGATTTAGAGTGATGAATATGAGACTCATCATCCCCCTATAATTAAACCATGCTCGTCCCTGAGCATCAAAAAGAAATGCCATGAGGTGAGATGAGATTGGGTTCCATACCAAGACCATGAACTGAAGGTGAAAATGAAACTAGACTTGACCTTTGGATTAATAGTTTTTCGGAACTTCTATGAGCCTTAGAATTTTAAAATCAACAGCCTTCCAGTTCTACACATCGCTGTCACAGTTTCGGCTCAGAAGTCATCTTAGATCAATCATCTTCCTAAAGCATACCCTATGAACATTGAACAATCGACTCATGTGTTTGAAAGGTTTTAGCTCTTCCCATCCAGAATGCCGGACTACCATGCAAACCTCCTCTCCAGTAACTCGTCCTCGGGGAGTCAGGTATTTCCTTCTAAGGTCTGTCGCGCTATGTTCACAATCGAATTGGGGGAGAAGTTAGAAGAAGAAGAAAAGAACTGGAGGGTGGCCAGTGTAGTCACCTCTCCTTGTGAAGCTATCCAGTGTAGCCGAGTCTCCACCAAGATCTGCAGGTTTTCTTGAAGCTTGGGCATTTTTAGTCAGATATTTATTTGGTAGTGGCTTCTTTGTATTTGGATTTTTTGTGGTTCTGCTTGGATCTTGTTGTGCCCTTACGGATATAGAATCTTTTTTTCTGTACATGTTTTGGGGTTTTAGAAAAAATTATGCCCAGTCGTCCATCCCTTTTCCGAATCTTTATTTCAACCCGTACTCTGGTCTTTAGATTTCCACACTACCAGAAAAGAAACTCACACAGTCTTCCAACACCCCGTCTGAGTTGAGCTAAGTGCATAGTGCGAGAGTATAAATTAATTCCCTATTCCAGAGTTGTACCCAGAATGAAGAGAGCAGGTTAGACACCAAGAGTCAAACGCTGCCCATTGTTATGTGGAACTCAAAGAATTAAGTCAAAGACCTGAAGTTTCTAAAATCCTATTTCTCGGTGAAGTTCCTTTGAAAATTAGGTGGATTAAGGTCAAGTCCAGACCACTCTCGGTTTCTGCTCATAACTCGATTCAGAACCCAAATACTTTTCACAGATGCAAATGCATGAAGTGCAGGATGAAGTGCAGGTGTGTGAAATGCAGACACATTTTTTTGATTTTTTATGCAAGGGAATTTTTTTAATTTAATGCAACAATGAATAAGAAGCATTTTTTCAAAAAATTTGGGTTGGACACAATCAGTGTTAGTAGCAAAACTTTTTTTCTTTTTGTTTTTTTGTTTTTTTCAAATTAATTACACACCCTGTAAATACATATAGACTTACGTGAAAGTACGAGATATGGGTAAAATATATACACAGTATATATACAAACCCCCCTATACTTAGAGAGTGATGTGTCCTCAGAGCACAAGAAGCGTGAAGAAGACAAAGCTTAGGCTAAGCGTAAGAGAGTGAAAAAAGAAAAGAAAAAGAAAAAGAAAGAGATACATCAGTCTGCCCCCCTATACTTAGGTTGTGAACAATCTAAGTATAGAAGAAGATCGGAAAAAATGAAGCGGTCAGGATATGTGAATGAGGAGAGTATATAGAGATGGACATCGGTTCCCCCTATACTTAGGCTCTGGTCATCCTATGTATAGAAGGGTGGAAATGGAATGGTCGTGAGATGGGGAGAGTGGTATGTACAGATGGCATCGGTCCCCCCTATACTTAGGCCTTGGCCTAAGTAGAGGAAGAAGATGTACAAGGAGACCGATGTGGTCGGGAGGGAAGGTGGGTAGCTGATGATTAAGGCAGTTTTCAGTTGATCTTTTTGTGAGCCTACGGTGGGAGATCGTAATGACGAGAAGGTGACGAAGCATATGATTCCCAACTATTATCGATGTTATCCTCAGAAAAATCATGTTGGATATCAGATGAAGCGTATGAGTCAGATGAAAGGTAACCATCATCAGAGTTATCCTCAGAGGAATAGTATTTGAAAGTGGACACACTCCAGATATTCTTGTCTTTTTGTTTCTTCAGTTGTTTTCTCAGAATTTGTTCCTTCTTGGGATCAAGCGGTTTGTCCTCAGATGAGTACTCAGAAGCACCGGTCTCAGTCAACTCATAAGAAATAATTCCAGTGTACTTGATGAGGGCAGGAGCATCAGCTTTGTATGAATAATAGTGAGGAACGGAAGTCGTCCAACGGGAATTGAAGTCTGGATCCTTGCGAAGATATGGTTTTAGAACTGCAGAGCAGACCTCACTCATGTAGATTACCTTTTACAGATCTGATGAGGGATCATTAGCTGATTACTCTTCCGGAAGGTCAAAGGTGACTTCCTTTTTCTTGTTTCGTGAAGGTGTCGATCCACTTGAGTCTCCAGATGAATAAACATTAGAATTCTTCTCTTTGGTCGGTGTTCGTCCTACGTGTTTGTTCTTAGTCTTCTTAATGCTGGTGCACTCTTGATTTGGGATGATTTGGTCAAGGTATTCAGAGTAGGTTGCTCCAGGATGCGACCATGCATATGTCTCAGGATCTTATAAGAAACATTCGTCTATTTTGAGATCTGCGGGAATTGAAATACTGGGAAGAGTCCCTGCATGTTCGTTCTCAATTAATTTGATGTTGGAGCACTCCTGTGGCTAGTTGAAGTGATCCATATAGTCAGAATAGGTTGACCCGGGGTGCGACCATGCATAAGTCTCTGGATCATATCATTCATATACTTGATTCTCCATAGTAAGAGCAGCTGGGAATGGAGTAGGGGGGGATTCTCTAAACCAGTAGTCTCATCAACAACCGCTATCTCAGGTGTAGCAGCGGGGTAGGGCTCTTCTACTTCTTCATGGTTGCGGCTATCGGAGACTTCGTGGGTTGCCTCAGAAAATTGTGGTACCTCAAAGACTGGGTGAGATTGAAGTGCTTCAAATGCTGTAAAATTGATTTCCCGAGTCTCACATTCAATAATTGCCTTAGTCAATGCTAAGAATGGCTTTCCAAGAATAATTGGAGACTAGGTGAATTCTCCCTGATGCTTAATATCAATGATCGTGAAATCCACTTTGAGCGGAGCACCTTGGAATGTTATGATGACAGAAATGATTCCTCTCGGCCGCTTTATCGATCGGTCAGCTAATTGAACAATCTCTCGTATCTTCCTGATCGGTCCGAGTTTGAGTTCGTGAAATACAGAGGTCGGGAGGATATTGATTGGTGAATCGTCATTAACTCGAGCATGGGTAAATATTGTGTCTTTGATTCCACAATCAAATCTGGGCAACCGCTTCACTATGCAGCTCTTGGTTTTTCTCCTCAACACAAAGGAGGAGGCCATTGACAAGATATGTCTTTCAATCTTGTTCTTATCCTGCCCGACTTTTTCATCATTAGGTTGTCCATTACAAATCCTTTAAGGTCGGAGAAGTGTTAAATGGTCTGTATAAGGGAAGTTCAAAAATCAATCTTTTCTCCAGTGATTTCCGTAAAGCAGGATCCAAAATTTTCAGATCTTCTTCAATTTCAATTTTTATGTAATTTTCTGGATTTTCGATTTTTTGGGTATTTTTGAATATTCCATTTTTTGGTATTTTCTGTGTGGTGTGATGATGTGGTGTCTTCCGTAGATGAGAAAGGGCTTTGATCTTCCGAGTAAGAGTCGGATGCATAGTCATTCCTAGGTGAGTAATATACAGAAGTGCCGCTGTCAAAATCGTCCCTAGGTTTCAGAATATCCTCAAAAATTTCATCATGAGATCCAATCTTTTCCTCATTCATTTTTATGTTCGAGCTCCCAGAGAGTGAAATTAATTGGTCGGCAAATTTTTGAAATCTATCCTCCAATAATTCGAATCTCTTATTTATCCTTGAAATATCATCCTCAAGATTTTGTTCATGATCAATCATGAGAGCAGTCGGTGTGTGTTTTTGCATTTGAGATTCAATAATTTCCTCTTCCATTTTCCTGTATGTGTTGAGAGGATAATTTCTTGGAATATCCGATATATCATTATTTTCTGAAAATTTCTCCTCAAAAATTATGGAAAGAGGCTACTCAAAGGATGGATTTTGAGGGAATGTGTAGGTCTCATGATCAACATGTCGTGACTCGGGCATGTAATCCTGGTTTGAGTAGAGTCTACATTCATGGTCGTGATTGATCTTATCCTTGAATAATGGAGTCATATAGGGTGCATATGTGTCGATATTATCCATTTGATCCTCTGTATGTGTAGGTTGGTCGAAGGAGTGGTATTCAGGTTGGTCGATAGGGATTTGATCATTGCGGTCAATCCAACGTTGATGATCATTGAGTACAGGTCTCTCCATCTGGATTTGGTTTCTCGGCCAGTCATGAGATTCAAAAGTAATTTGATCTTGAAATGGTTCATTCATTTCAGTGAGAAACCGATAATAAGGCGGTTCAATCCATGATGGAAATTGGTTATGTGTGGTTGAATGATTTGAGGAGGAATTTAATGAGGGGGCCAAATTCATCCGCGGGTGAAAGTCTCCCGCAAATGTTGGAGGATTTTTGAAAGAAGGGGGTTTAATTGATTGGGGACAAACCGAGACAAATTCATTTTCATAATATAGGTCAGATGGGTGCTCGGACCATTGTTCTGTGTTTGTCAAAGGAGGTTGATGATGATGAATCGTCATGGTTGATCTCGGTGCGATTGCATGGGATATTCAAAAGAAATTTTATCAAATGTGCGACTTTTGATCTTTGAAATCGGTTCACGCATGCCAATGCAAACACAAATTAAACCCCGGTTCACCAACTCACACAATGAAGCTGTAAGAGTTTGGCTATTATCTTTTCAATTTTAATTGGTGATAAGACAATCTTGGAAAGAATTTAGCGAGTTGTTTAGGTGTCGGAAATTTTCTTAATGACTGGCCCGAATTCTTACGACTAGTTGCACCTACTTTCAGCCAGTATGGGAGTAAGTACGGACCGTAGAACGGCTACCCGTTACTTGAGGACGGAGCCTTATGCAGTGTCCTCTAAACCACCCACTCTGCTAAGGAAATCCGGACCGTTTACTGGCTACCCGTAGATCCTCACTGAGAAGTAGCTAATCGTTTTTGATAGAATCAGTAGTTAAGATGAAAATCCGGGTTTAGGTTCTAGCCTTAAGTGTCGTCTCTCGCTCACTCAGAAAAATAAAAGAATCCAAGGTCAGGGTTGCTATCCCGTAAAAATTCTTGTGTTTATGGGTTATTAAGATCGGTTATATTTAGCATTCCTAATTTTAATTAAGCGATCACTGAAGAATTAAACGAGCACAACTGCACGTCTACCATCCAGTCCCAATTTCCTTTTAAAATTATGTGACAAAATAAGAGGCAGAAATTCGGGAAAAGCCGATGCACGCGAAAACAATGATGTATGCTCAGTTAGAAGACTTACAGTGAATCCTCGCAATCTGCATGCGG
Source organism: Ottelia alismoides (assembly GCA_037367405.1). NCBI lineage: Eukaryota > Viridiplantae > Streptophyta > Magnoliopsida > Alismatales > Hydrocharitaceae > Ottelia > Ottelia alismoides. The sequence goes on along the minus strand of JAZKJV010001148.1, from coordinate 112,582 downwards.
GATGCAATACAGAAATTGAAAATTTAGTCTATATGGATGCAAGCCGATGAAAAACCACACTTAGCAGAAAGTTCTATTAGCGGAGAAGAATGGAGTTGAATTTGGCTAAATTGAACGATCTATGTGCGTCTCAATTAAAGTGAAGTGTGGCCCTAGGTCCTACGAGAACAATAAAAAATTTAAATGCTTTAAAAAGTCGTATATACAGGTCTATCCTAAGCGCCACTCAAGTCATGCCCCACCCTCACTAGAGAGTAAAACAGGCCACGATACACCACAGAAAAAGTTCAAAGTCTTTTACACATGCGAGAGTCCAAACGGACACCGCTATAAATGAGCAATTAATTACAGAAATTAAACATTTACAGAAATTAAAATCCTAGACTCTACGCTCTCTCATGACTCGACTCGATCTTAATTTAATTGCGACTTTTTCGGAAGTCAGTGAAGATGTGTCGATTCTTGAAAAATCGTTCCACGTACGCTAGGTACCTCTCAAGAAAAATAAGAGAGAGAATGTAAGAGAGTAACTCAAGAATAAATCAAAAAAGAGAATAAGGAAAATAAATGCTGAAATAAATGCAAGGAAAAATGGAATTTACAATGAAAAATTCGAGGGACAGACTACCCGAATGCGGAAAACCAAACAAATTTTAAGACAAAAAAACTAAGATGTTTGCCTCCCCGGCAACGGTGCCATCTGACGAGTCTGTGTTTGTGCTTGTTAAAAATATCGTGGATTGTCATGCGTAAAAATTAATATATGTCGTTTCGTTGTAGGCGGCAGTCGGAATCGGTCAAGAAAATAACCACAATTATTTAGTCAATTTTTAATCATGTGGTTTTATGTTTATTTTATTTGGGCAAGTCCCAAGGTCGAATACAAGGAGGCAAAGGAACAACCTAGAATTATGTTATCAAAGTTCGTGCGCAGATTTCGAGACGGTCTTTTTTTGGAATTTTTAATGCAATAAAGGATGCAAACTGTAATTTTTGGCCTATTTTAAGGACCCTAATGTAAATGGCGATCAAACAATGTTTGAAAATACAAAACTTGGCCGAGATGATAAATTATGATGAAATAGATGTACTGTAATTTTTTTAGAATTTTTGGATGTAAGATGAATTTTTTATGAATTTTTAAATGTAAACAAAGTGAATTTCAATATTTAATTATAATAAATATTAAATTTAATTATTTTCAAGGGATAATTATTTAAGTTATATCACTTGGTGATGAATCTTAGAAAAATCCTAAACCTCGAAAATACCAGTTTCAATACTTATTAAAACCAAACACTGAAATCTGAAAAAATGATTTTTATATGGCAAATCATGCAAGCAAATGCAATTCTTTTTGGGCACAATGTTAAACACAATTAATTCTACAATCTGTGATTTTTCGGGAATTTTTAGAGCAACGGTTAATTTATGACAAATTTCAGAGCACAAGATGGGCAAAATATGCAATTTTTCGCAAAATAATTAATTATTAATTAACTATTGATCACAAAAATGTCAGACATATGCCATAATGTAGATAATTAGATGTAGAACAAAATGCTTATTTTGATAAATAAAATGATGCAATAAAGAGGCCCAAAACAGAGGGGGAATATAGGGGTATTTATGCAAAATATAAATATAAAATAAAATGCAAAAAGGGGCTTGTGCGTAATTACCAATAGGTTGGGGGGTCTTTTGCAAATTTTCCAAGGGAGCACGTGCGGCGCACGTTCTCCGTGGAAGGTTGGACTAATTTGCAAATAGGGTAACCTCTAAGGGGCACTTTGTAAATTACCCAGCGGGACATGTGAGATGCACGCGACCCCTGGGATGGCTTGCTGACGTCATTCCCTCCCGCACGTGCTCCTCACGTGGGAGGGCCTCGGGCCTCACGCCCAGCCGTGACGGTCGTGGAGAAGCGGAGGAGAGTCACCCCCCCACCTGCGACGGTCGTCGGTGTAGTGTTTCTGGTGGCTTACGGCAGGAGGGTCTCCGGCGATGATGCAACTGGTAACGGAGAGGCTCTCCCGGAGAGGTGTTGCTAGAGCCAGAGGTGGAGCAGCTAGTGGAGTTGACGTCGGTATAGAAGAAGGCATCAATGGGGTTTGTTGGAGTCGATGTAGAGTATGTGCTCAATGGTCGGGGACTCGGATGTAGTCGATGAAGAAGCTCGAAGTTGTACTGGAGATTGACTTTGTTGTCGGAGACGAACGACGTGGTGGCGGAGCTCAGCCGATGAGATGACTTTGATCGAGGCGTTGGTGAAGCTTGCGATTGAGTATTGTTGGACAAGAAAAAGGCTCGATAGGAGGAAGCCCGGAGCACGACATCTCGGCCAAAACGACGCTGCGACGAGGACGTCGGTCCTCGGATCTCGCCGCAGAATGGAGGGTGTTTGCTAGGAGCTGTCACCTCCGGCAGGAGAACCCCCTTGCTCTGATGAATCGGCAGATGAAGGCGAGTGGAGGTGACATCGCTTGTTAAATAGGAGAGAGGGGCTTGGCCGGAGAAGGAAAGGTGGGTTAATGAGGTCTGAGACGAGCGGGTGATTTGATTGGAGATTTTCGGAGGGATCATGACTGGATTCGATTGAGGATCGGGGGTTGATTTGGAAGGTCGACGATGCGAGCGGCAGGTGGCCGGAGTGAGATCGTGGGAGGCAGCGGAGATTTCGGGGTTTCATTTGGGAAAGGAGGCCTGATGAGGAAGATGGCTACGGGCCGTCCGATCGGTCGAGATCGGACGCCCCATATTGCGACGCATGGCGGCTGGGGGGTTGAATGAGGAAGCACGTGTGTGTGCACCACGTGCCTTGGAGGCACGTGCTGCGCACGTGTGAGGGCTATTTATTTATTTTTTTAGAATGAATAAATAAATAAATAACTCATAAATGGCTGACAAGTGGCGGATCCAGGAGCGGCCATGTGTCAGCACTACAAAATTCAAAAAATAAATACTTTGAAAAATCCAAAATAAATAGAAAACAGCCTCGGATCGAAAAAGTTTCTTTATGAAAATTGCTCGTCTCAATGACATCTACAACTTTCATGAAGACATCAAAACCAAAATCAATCAATTGCATAAAGTGATATTTTTGGGGTATATCGTGTACATAGAATACACATATTTTTGAATTTTATAAGTTTTTTGTTATTTTTAAATCTGATAAAAATTCGAAAAATATATGATAAACTCAAAGATAAATATTTAAACATTAATCTATTTTTTTTGGATTTGTATTAGTTAAGAAAAAGAAGAAATAAAATAAAACTTCAAAAAGACTGATTTTGTACAGACAATTAATGTAGACTTGGACTCAATTTGTTTCTTTGATTTCAGTCTCAGTTTGGATTTGAATTTTTGCGTATTTTAATAAAACTTTTATCAAAGAAAATGAAAAAGAAATAAACTAAAATAGGTTAAATATGTACATAAAACAATAGGTCAAAAACTGCTAAAATACACAATTTACAAAAGAGGCCCAAAACCCAACTTTCACATACGAGCTCCGATTCACTTGAACTTGGTCTTGTTTTGAAGATAATTGAATGTACATTAGTTCAAAACTGAGTAGGATCAAAATGGACACTGGATGGGGAAGATATGAGGTTTTTAGTCCGGAAATCCTGAAATTAGGGTTTGGGTTTTGGGTCCACGTATTTGGGTTAGTATTTTTTTTTTGTATTTTTCATTTAATATTATTAGTGATAAGTACATAGTGGGGGTAGTTTTGGGTCATTCGGAATTAGCATGAATTAGTTAAAATTTGTGGAAGTTAGGCTATTTATAGGTCAATTTTGGCTGGGATTTTGGCTTCTTATTTTGTGCAGAAATGTGTGCTAAAATGCGATTTTTATTATAATATGCATGAATGCTAATTATGCAGAATAAATGAAGAAATGTTGATGATTTGAGGGTTTTGAGCTTAATTAATGAGATTTAGAGTGACGAATCTGAGATTCATAAGAGGGAAAGAGAGAAAATTAAATAAAAAATAATGATTAATTAATAAGTAAGTAAATAAAATTAATAATTAATAAATTGATAATTAAATGCTTAATAATTATTTAGGTTAATTAAGATATAGATAATTACGTACTTAATTAAGGGATTAATTAAATAAATAATTTATTAAATAATTAAGTATATAATAAATAAATAATTTATTATTTATTTTATTTTAAGAATAGAGTATTAATATATTTAATAAAAATATAAATAATGGTACATTATACAATATATATACCAATATGGTCCTGAAACCCTCAATTTTCATATTGCCTCTGATTTTAGCGAAATCAGTTTCATTTGATAGATAATTAAATAAAATGGATTTTAAAACTAACTTGCCCAATTTGGAGTCCATATGGCCGAGTTATGAGACCCGGAAATTTAGGTAACGACGTCGTGGCCTTAGGATTAATTGGCATTTTAGCTTAAGTTATATTTTTAAATTTTCTAATGATTTTTAGAAATGCGTTAGAAAAGAAATCAAGTAAAATAGAGTTATGGTTAATTAATTAAAAATACGGGAAGTTTCTACACATAGTACATATAGACAACGTGGCCCAAACGTCAAAACTCACCTATCTTATTCTAATATTTTTTTATTTTTTTAATAACTAGTATTGAGTATAAAACAATGTTTAAAAGTCAGTTTGGTCTGTTTGGAGTTTTCTATAAATAGTTATGAACCTCAGAAGTCGGCTTTTATGGCTTTTTCGGTTCGTTGTAATATTTTATTTTTATGTTGAATACTTTTTCTAATATTTTTATAAAATAATTTACATTTTTGTGAATAATTTTTGTAAAAGAAGTGTTTTGATTTGAAATAATCTAAGTGATAAAAAAAATAAGTGAAATATTTAAAATGTGAAAAATGTGTAAAATATATTGTTGGTCTCGATTTTTCGAAAATTTTTATAACTTAGGATCGTTATCTCCCACTAGTTATTTTTTTGTCGACTAGGTCAATATTGACCTGGTCTCGCGGTTAAGATCAAACTGTATATATTTTTATATCTACAACCTTCTTTCCTTTTTCTTTTTTCTCTTTTTTATTTTATTTTGGATAAAATATGTGTTAAATATATAATATTAATATTTATGATTAGAATGCTAATTAGTGAAAATTAGTGGATATTTACATGTATTTTACCAAGGATTTTAGTCTAAATGAAAGAACAAAAGTGATGAATCACATATTCATCATTCTCCTATACTTTACCTTTGCTAGTCCCTTAGCAAACACTTATTCTATAAATAAGTGCAAGCAAAAAGAAAAATAAAAAGGAAAATAAAAGAACTTAGAACATGTTTGTTTCTTTAAATCGAATCTCACTTCACCTAAAATTTTGAACTTGGATTAGACCTTTGGATTAATAGTGTGTCGGTACTATATTAGAATTAGGATTTAAGCCTCGATAGCCCTCAAGTTCCACAAATCCTTATCCAGGTTCACCTCAACTGCCAACTCAGATCCATCCATTCATCACACAAACTTTTCACCTTTGAAAGCAATCTGTATTGTGTGTGAAAGGTTTTAGCTCTTCCTTCTTAAAGAAGATAAGAAACAGCCAATATTAGTATTACACTCCCATTGGGCCATCATCCAGCTACTCGATCCTCGAGGAGGAGGGTATTTCCTTCTAAGGTCAGGTCATGTTGTGTCCACAATTGAGTACAGAAAGAAGAAAAAAGAATGGGAAGAGAACTGGAGTATGATCAGTGTAATCACATCTCCTTGTGAAGCCCATCCAGTTTAGCCAGGTCTCCACTATGATAATGCATGCTTTTCTGAAGCTTGGACTATTGTGGTCATTTTGGTATTTGGTGTATGGCTTCTTTTGGTAGAAATGATTATTGTACTGCATATATCTTTTATGACCCGGCAGATATAGCATCTTTTCATTCCGTCCATTTTTTGGGATCTTGGAAAATCTGTGCCAGCAAATCCTTCCCTCATCTAAAGCTTTATTTCAACCCCATTCTCTCCTGTCTTTAGATGTCAGCACCACTAGACAAGGATGGAGATGTACCACCGAAATGGATTGCCCTTCGCAGCCCCATGCAAGTCGAGCTAAGTGTAGAGTGCATAGTTCAAAATTGGTTCAAATGGAGAAGAGTTAAACGGAAGACACCAGGTATCCTACTTAGGTACTTTCAAGTTGAATTCCGAACATGGTCTCATGGAACCCAAAGAATTAAGCCTAAAGACTTGAATATTATTAATTCTGGATCCTAATAAATTCCCTTTAGAATTAAGTGGATCAAGGCCTAAATCAAGCTCCATCTCTCATACTTAGATCCATTCGGTTCAATAATCAGACTTGTTCTGAAAAATATGAATGAATGCAACAATTGTTTTATGAAGTAGATTTTTCGGATTAAGCTTTTAAGTGGTTTTTAAAGAATTTTCAAATTAATTGAATTTTAAAACTTTTCAAATTTTATAGTCTTTTTGAAAGAGTTAGTGGATTAATTCCATTTACACAAATTTTACAAGAATTTTGTATATTTTACAAAGGATTTTATACCAATTTTATATAAGAAGATTATACGGCTTTTATACAAGAATTTATAAGGATTTTATAAATTTTGAATAATTATGGATTTTATCCAAGAATTTAACAATATTTTTAATATACAATTTTTAAGTCATTTTTTATAAATCATATTTACAATTTTCTTGCGGCTTTTAAAAATCGAAAATATACACCCGTACTTTTAGAGAGCCATATTATTAAAAATACAATAAAGTATAAGTTATGACTTCTAAAGTATATACAAAATATATATACGACACCCCCCATACTTAGCGTGAACCATGTCCTCATAGTGACCAAAGAAGCGGCAAAGAAAGACATAACTCAGGCTAAGTATAGATCGGTGAAAAGAATCCTATACTACAACAGCTCAAAGAATAACGAATAAATGAATAGAAGTCAATCATCTCCTCTATACTTAGGATCAAGTAATCCTAAGGATAACAGACTCAAAATCGAAGATGATCGAGGCCAAGAGAAGGTACACAATCATCGGCTCGTCTTGTCTCCCCTATATATACGGTGTAATATCTCTAAATATAAATAAGAATATCATCAGGTTGAGGGACAAGCGAGAGATCAGATGATACAAAATCGAAGACGATCAAAAGACGACATGAGAGATATTATCCCCCCCCATACTCAGGGTAAAGCGCACCCTAACTATAAGCAATAACATCAGTAATAGAACAGAACGATATGAATAACACGGTATCTACACCCCCTATACTTAGGATAAAGTACATTCCAAGTATAGCAAAGAATTCTGGATGATACCTAAGGTTGTAAGACAAACAGAGTAAGGAAAGAGTAAAATTGAAAACACATATGTAGAAGGTGGCAAATCAATGAACTGTACAAGCTCAAGAAAGCTGAAGAGTGGCCTTCTTGCGCTACCAAGGAACAATGGAATGTACAAGAGTTAGGTCAACAGTAGGGCCATCCTTAGAGATATCCATATCTGAATCAAAGGATCCCTGACCTATGTTGACCGATGAGGATCGACCTAGATGGTCGAAAAGATGGACAAAACTGACCTCTGTTAGTTGCACCACGGTCTATGAATCACTATGATCATCAGCAATGAGATAAGAAGATGAAGAATCATCCTCTAACACTATTTCCTCAACTCTGTGTAACAGTAGAGACATTGATGTTGTGTCAGGAGTAGAAGTGAGAAAGAGGTCAAAATCTGTTGCGATCTGATCAATCTCCTCCTCAAAATAGCCATTATCTGAATCTGCGTGAAAAGAGGGCTCAATTGTCTCATAAATGGAAGGCTTGAATAAAAGATTTATAACCGAAACAAGTTCGGTCTTAGGAGTATGTGCCATCAGCAGGTTTGAATCAATGATATAGATACTACAGATCTCGTCAACACATCTCCAAACATGTGTACTCGGATCACCAAAATCTATATTCTCCAAGTTTTCCTCTTCGAAGAGGACATCTTGGGTCTTTGTAGAATCATAAGGGATATGATCATGCCGTATTTCAACTGTAATCCCACATGTCTTTGTCTATGATGGCCCGGAAGCACACTCATCTGTTGCAGAGTTTCTATCGGTTCGGGGTTCGGCACTATGCTGCTGAGAGGGAACGTGACATTGTCTACCCCATAATCAATAATGGCCTTGGTTGCACGTAGAAAAGGTCGACCAAGAATGATGGCAGCATCTTGTGATGGTACCAATGGGTCAGAGTCTAAGACCACAAAATCCATAGTGAATTCTGTGCCTTGTACCATCACGACAATGTTATGAAGTATACCCTCGGCCTCTTGACCGATCGGTCCGAAAACTGAAGAATCATTCTGGATCGCTTAAGAGTCCTTAAATGAAGAGTTTCGAGAAGATGGAAGGGTAAAATGTTCATTGATGATCCGTGCAATAAGGCATGCTCAAACTTATGATCTGAAATCTGACAACTGAGAAATGGTGCTCCCACATCTTTCTTTCTCTTCTTGGGAGATGTGTTGGATGGCGTAACAAGTGTCAATGGTCAACACTTATTTCTCAGAATAATTATTACGTTTCTTATTTCTTCTTGGTGTAGTCTGTTGTCTCAGAAATTTCTAAAGAAGAGGAATATGGACCAATGCCTCCGAAAGAGTGAGCTTGATTTGAATTTGGTCTAGCATCTCTTTCGTGAATTCGAGTCTTGAATCTTTTTAAAATTTTCTAATTTTCCTCCCTTCCCTAGATTCAGAGCATCTGGGAAGGGTATCTGTACATCCTCCTCAGTCATATGTACACTCGGAAGATAAGAAGAAGACGGAGAAGAAAATCTTTTTCTAAAACAGGGACTAACTCTATTAATAGCGGAAACTCGAGATCCATTAGGAGAGTCTTGAGTCTTGTATTTATTCCTTTTTCTGGATTTTCTCTTTTTCTATTTTTGTGATTTTTCGCCTTCACTATGAAGAGAATCAGAATCTGAATGTGCATTTGCATCGTTGCCGATTGTATGCCCCTTGCTCTTAAATGTCTCGGCTATTGTATGCGGCCTCTAATCGTCTTGTAAATCGGGAGGAATATAATTCAATGACTCATGTGAAGAGGTAATATCTGAAACTGATCTCAATTCTGTGACAATGCTGGCCATAAAATATCTGAAGGTGGCCATCTTCTCTCTCTGATAAGCGGTCTGCTCATGAATCAAATGGACGGAATGATCGAATGTGGAATCGTCTATCAGGACTTTCGAAGTAATGTCCCACATCCATCTCAGGTTGCTGAAGACTCTCAGAATATGTGAATGAATCTGAGGCGAAATGCTCCTGAGGTGGTTGTTTGTGGACTTCGTCATGATATGGAAACTGAATCGACTGATAATTCGGTTGAAATAGCATCGACTCTCGCTCGGTATCTTGGAAGCATGGAACCGACTCATACTCCGGCTGAAAACTCAACGGAAGAAGTGTCGGTTTCTAAGGATAAAAGCTCTATGTATCTGTCTCAGCGACCATCCTTGATACTGCATCAGAGTCCATATCAACTGCCTGATATATGATCCCTAAATCAACAGGAGGTAGATCACATTTAAGTAGTCTGGCATCTCCCTCGTGTGTCGTCTTGACATCAGAAATATCTCCAAAAAGAGTCCATAGTGTCTCCTCGTCAAGATTGCAGTGTGAACTGCCACACGAGGCATCGATCAATGCTTGTTGATTTGCATTCATCTCCTGGTAGAAAATCTAAGCTAATTCAGCTCTGGAAATCCCATGATCCGGGAACCTCCTCAAAAGAATCTGAAATCTGAGCCACATATCCTGAAGTGGCTCAGGAGATCATGCGAAAAATCTCTGATCACTGACCGCATGAATTTGGCCCGGCTAATGGGGTAAAATTTCCTAAGAAAAGTTGTTCGAAGAGTACCCCAACTAGCTCGTTTCTTTCCCAAACATCGAAGCCATCTCATGGCTCCGTCCTTGAGTGTCAAGGGAAAGGTCTTCATCATGGAATCCTCAGGTGTAATATTCGAGTAAAATCTCATACCGCGGATCTCCTCACGCTCAAAGAGATGATCATAAGGTTCCTCGTGCAGCTTTCCATGAAACTTCGGCAGCAGTGAAACAAAGTCTGAGTCAATCAGAAAAGTATGTAATTTTGATGTCGAAACTGACTCGGCTCCAGAAGAGGATACAGGCTGCTTGATCAGCACTTTCGTCTCAGCAACTCGTGGACTCAGATCTTCCACCTGATCAATACTTGGCTCACGGGTCTCATACCTCTGCTCAACTGTCACAGGTATAACCGAAGGCTGACTTAAAGGAACTGAAGAGAGAGGAATAGAAGGATACTAAGAAAAAAAGAAACAAAGGGAGAGGATTTTTTGAGGTCAGAGTCACACTTGGAGAGGGATAAAAGACTCAACTCAGGTTCGAAATACGAGATGTCTCGAACTGACCTAGATGAACGGATAGGTGCGCCTAGAAGCACTATCATAAGAGTTGGCCTAAGAGATCGTCTACCATTCATCGTGATTAGACATATTACTCTGGATCGATTGATTCGAGATCTGAAAGATAGGACCCACACCACCAATCAAACGCAAAGCAAACCCTGAATTCACCAACTCAATCCGACGATGACCGTGAAAGTTCAGTCGTTTATTTTTTTCAGTTTTAGGGTTATTTGGCAAACAAGTCTTCTCACATATTAGCGAGTTGATAGGTGCCTGAGACTTCCCTGAAAAACTATCCGGAGTTCTTACAGAAAATCACATATTCTCAGCCAATATGGGAGTAAGTAAGGACCATTTCAGGCAACCCATGTTATTTGAGGACTGTGCTTTTGTGGTGTCCTCTAAACCTCCCACTCTGATAAGGAAACTCAGGCTGTTTCCGGCTACCCAGAGTCCCCACTGAAGAGAAAGTGATTAACTATATGAAATCAGTAGTATTTCAAAAGAAATTTGAGCTTTGGTTCTAGCTTTAAGGACCGTCTCTCACTCACAATTCTAGAGAGTACCTGCAATTCATTCGTTGGGGATTTCTCTCCCAATACAAGTGAGTCCGTTACGTTTCTTTTTATGGTCAGATATGTTTAGCAGCCCCGATTTTAATTTCGGTTATCACTTTTTTTTCAAACAATGTCTAATGATTTGTTTTTCTTTTTGACCTAGGTGATCAAACAAGCATTTAAATTACACGTCCTGAGTCTAACTATGGGAGCACGGTTGACGAGTCGCTGAATACGAGGATTAATTCGGGCACGTTGTAGTACGTGTACTTAGCGAATCAGTCAGAACCGAGAGAAGATCTCCGTGAAGAGTGTCTTGGCTTTAATTTATATCCCGGGCAAGTCCGGGGTCGAACACAGGGAGGCAAAGGAACAACTTTGGAGTTAATTCAAAAATTTAATATGTAGATTTCCAATGCGGATTTTTTATATTTTTATGCAAAAAGAATGCAAAAATGCACAATGCAAGTAAACTAAGATACTAAGAAATCACACAACTTAGCCAAATTAATTTAAATAGAAAATAAGTCCAATTTAGATAAGTTATATTTTTCTAGAATCTTAATCCGGTGATGAATACAAGATAGCTTTTTTGGAGTTTTGTGTATTAAAATGCAACAATTAAAAATATACACTTTTTATGGGTTTTTTTTCGTAATTTTTCACACGAATAGTAAGGAAAAATTATGAAAATTTTACTGGAATGAAAACATGATGCAAGGATACTACAGTAATATTTTTGGAATTTTTTGATAAAATATGAGTTTTTTATGGCTTTTTTAGTGAAAACAGAGTGATAGTGAGTAATTAATTCCTAATAAATCCACGTTATCAAATTAGACAGAGAGCAAATTATCTCATATAGGTATTTAGATGTTCAATCCAGGAGACCTGAAATTTTGCAAAAATAATGTATGTGGATTTAATTATAAATCAAATAGCCAGATCACTCTATAATTTATTTTAGACACAGGACCACTCTATTTTGGATGAAATTTGGACAGTACTTCAAACACATTTCAATGTATCATGTCTAATTTTTGTAGAATTTTTAGAGCAACCATTGTCAGATATTAATTTAAGAGCACTGATTGGGTAAAATATGCAGAATTTCAATTAAACATTTTTACTTAATTATAAAAACTCACAAAAATACAAATAAATATTCAGATGGTAGAAAATGAGTTGATCAACATAATGCTAATTTCCTTAAATAAAAAGATGTAATATTGAAGTCTAAATTAAAATGCGAACAGAGGGTTGTCTTTGCAAATTCAGAAAATAATATTTACAATAAAACATGTGCAGGGACTTTTTTTGCAATTACAGAAACTATACAAGAAATTTATGCAATTTTTACAATAAAAAAATTACCTTTCTTCTTCTTTGTTAAAGGTGCAGGTGGAAACCCAAAAGGGGACGGCAGTGCGGCCATGCGTGGGGCCGCGAGGAGGGGTGCACCGACGGCTTGGAGGAGACGGAGAGACCGCGCGACGTTGGCAGTGACGTGGCGGGGCCGACGGTGGAAGCAGGTTGCTTGAGGAGCTAGCCGCGGGTCGGGGGCGGTGGGCTCTCGCGGAGGAGAGGGGGGCCGCGCTAGGGGGGTGGCGCGGTGCTCGCTGCGGCGGTGAATCGACGACGGTTGCTGGTTGGCGGCACCCGGCTGGCGGTGCGCAGGCGCGGTCGAGGAAGGGGGAGGGGAGCGGCGGCGGAGCCGCTGCTGCTCCTCCCGTGTTTTTTTATTATTTATTATTTTTTGATTTTTTTTATTTTTTTACTGATGTTGCTATTTTTAAAAAAATATGTTTTTCTTTTTCTTTTTAATTTTCTTAAAAAAAGGAAAAGAAGAAAATAAAACTAAAATGGGTATGTGATGATGGTGGTGATGTGATAAAACAAATGAAGGAGTTTGGGTGGTGAATTTTATGTGCTAAAAAATTGCAAAAAATAACAAGATGATAAAAATGAGAAGAAAAATTACCTACGATGGAGATTGTCGCCTATGATGTGCTCACGAGAGCACGGTCTTCGCTCGAATCGCCAGCGAGCGATGACTCGAGCAGCGCACGTATGCGGCTGTGATGTTGGCCAAGAAGCCAACGGATCTCACCGGAGAGAGGGTCGTCGTCGCTGGACCGCGGTTGCGTCGCTGTCATCAATTCAACTCTGGGAACTAGGCTCTCCTCACATAAAGATAGATAAAGTGCAAATTGAGGAGGATGGGATGTATATAAAGAGAAGACATGAGAAGTTATTAAGGTGGTGGAGTTGAATGGGAGGTTGTATTATTAATGGAGTTGAATGTGAAGTTGTTAAAAAATGGTGGAATGGTGGAGTTGAATGGTGGTTATTGTAGAGAATGGAAAATAAATAAAGGAAAATAAAATGAAATAAAGTAGACTACTTTAAATACAACAAAAATATAAAGAAGGAAAAATAGTGGAGAATTTACAAAGGAATACATACAACACATACACATTTTTTTGCTTTTCTAATATGTATTTTTTGTCTTTTTAATAAGAGATATTTACAACGGAAAAATACAATAAAATACTATAATCAAAATACAACACAACAATGATTTTTTTTGGATTTTTAGTAATTGAGAAAGATTAAAAAATGAAGAAAGAATGAATATATACATAATATACAATGTACATCTAGGTCCCAAAATCTAATTTTTGCAAATGAGCTTCGATTTTAATGAAACTACTTCTGTTGGATAGATAATTTTCTAAACTTTAAAAGTGAGTTTGGAGAATTTGGAGTTCATACGGAGCGGGAATTTGGCCTGGAAGTTGGACTTTACGGCTTTTTCTCTTTGGGATCTAGGAGCATTTATTTAAGCTGAATTTTTTTTTATATTTTTGTATTTTTATATACATTTTTATGAACAAGTTAGAGAAATAATTAGCCAAGAAGGAGTTGAAATAAATTTATTAAAATACATGAAGTTTTGGGCTATTTATAGGTGAAAAACTCCTTTATTTTTGCACTTTTTTATTATTAATTTATTTTATACAATCTAATATACATTAATTAGTGTGTTTTATTTACAAGAGTTATTTTTATAATTTATTGTTTTTATATATATTTATTTCAGATTCTACTCAGAGATTTTGCTAAGATCAAGATATTGAGATGATGAATCGCGGATTCATCACCCCCCATACTTAAACTTTGCTAGTCCTCAAGAAAATAAAGAATGAATAAGTTGAATATCCCCTGACTGTGCATGTGAATACAAGACTTGATCTGTTCAAGAACTCTCAGTTTTAGAGATCCAAAAATTCTAAGATGAACCAAGCTCTAGTCAAAAGGTATCCAATTTCCCTAATCATCAGACACGCTTTGTATACATATATAGTAAGGATATGACTTAAGTGTTGACCGCAGTTATAAGAGTAGAGTCGCAACGTCACCCAAGGTTCCAGTCCAAGAGAATATCCTAGAACCCAATCCTCAACACTAGGGAATAAATCATTTGTTGCATCCAATCCATTGTCTCTTTAGTTGTCATACTTGAAAGTGTAGATGGAAGGCCAGTTGATGGAGGGCATAGGATTGTGTCATTTCTTCTCTCCCTCTCATTGGAACAAGGATCCTCTCAAGTGCCTTATTACTCAACTCATATTTTTGGTGTTGATCAGTGCGTCCGTCAAGAGAAGTTGGAGTCGTCTGCACTTGTTTTCCTGGGAGTACACCGGGGTATGCCTTTTTTGAGTACCTATCGTACCTTCTACACCCAGGCTTGTAGCATTTACGATGCAGAGCCCTTTTTTGGTGCATGCCTGACTCCTGGTCCTAATAGCGGTGGCCCAAGTGGACACTTTGAAATGGTTGGGAGTGCTCGCCTTTGGTGGAAGCTCTTTGATATTTGACTTTATGGAATGAGAGCTTTTCTTTGACATTTCATTGCTTTGTAGTATTTTTGGCTAGCTCCACTGGTTTTACCAAGAGTTGACGCACACTGATCAATATTTTTATATTTTTTCGACACCCTGTACTTAGGTAAATGTCAAGAGATAGTACAAGAAACATGTTCTCATACTGGCTAAAGGTGCTTACACTCAGGTTTCATGAAGCCTTCATTGTTTTTATCCCATCCTCGAGTATCATCAAATCAGGTCCAAACTCAAATCCCTCATCTCAGTTCCTCAAGTGAAATTTCAACTCATCTCATCATAATTGCAATCGTGTATGTGAGGTGCTGATCATATTCTTAAGGTAGAGACTAAGCATGCAATATAGCACACAAATCTTTCAAACAAGGGAAATGTGAATAATTAAATCAAGGACCCTGATGACTAAGGCTGGTTAACTCAAAATCTCAAGACCTCATAAACCAAGTGTTCTTGAACATCACTAGTCTTGTGTGAAAGTGTAAGTGTTAGGGACTAAACCAACCCATTAGTTCGTTTTTCTCTTTTGATTTTTAGAGTGTTTTTTTTAAAAGTTGTTTTTGAAAAAGAAAGAAATAGAAGAATTTTTTTTTTAGAAAAAGGTTTTTTTGTGTTTTTTTAAGTTTTTTTTGAAAAAGATAGGTAAATAAGAAAGGACATTTTTTTGAAAAAGTTTTTTTTAAAGCAAATAAGGAAAAAGGGAAAAATTTAAGGTTTTTGTTTTTTGTTTTTTTTAAAGAGATTTTTTTACCCACCCTGTAATTATTGTATAATATATACAAAAATACGTGAAAGTACGAGCTATGGATAAAGTATATATGTAATATATACACGCCCCCTATACTTAGCATGTGATATGTCCACAGAGCACAAGAAGCGAAAAAAAGACATAGCTCGTGCAAAGCGTAGGATGGATAAAATAATAAAAAGTATAGAAGTCGATCCGTCCCCCTATACTTAGGCTCTAGTCAGCCTAAGTATAGAAGAAGAGCAAAAAATGGGGCGGACGAGGTCAAGAGGAGAAATGGATGAGTATATACACCTGGCGGGCATTGGTTCCCCCTATACTTAGGCTCTGATTAGCCTAAGTATAGGACATGAGTAAGTATGAGAACCGATGTGATCTGGAGAATATACAGATAAGGGATGATAGAAAAGAGTAAATGAATCTTCTAAGCTGTTGAATCTTGGTGCTGCATCTTCATGAAGAGTAATATGATGTATCTGCTCTGTACTCACTCTGCATGAAGTTGATAACCTCGACTTGGACTAACTGCTCTTTCGAATCAACAAAATGCTTCAACAGTTTTCCATTTACCACATGAGATTGTGCACTATCTGTGAGATCAACTATCTCTACACTTCCATTCCCGTGCACTTTCTTAACAAGAAAGGGACCCGTCCATTTAGATTTGAGCTTCCCATGGACCATCTTCAATCAGGCATTGGACAACCATACCTTTTGTCTAGGGACAAAGTCTTTGCACCTGATGTGCTGATCATGCCATCTCTTTACTTTGTCCTTATAAATCAAATTGTTGTCATATGCCCTGTTTCGGATTTCCATGAGCTCGTTCAAGTTCAAGTCTCGACAAAGCTTCCCTAGGTGACAACTGCAATTAATCTTCTTGATTGCCCATTCAGATTTATGAATTAACTCTACGGGCAAATGGCATGGCTTGCCATAGATCATTCTAAATGGTGAAGTACCCAATGGAGTCTTGTAGGTTGTCCTATAGGCCCACAGAACTTGGTCCAAGATCTGAGACAAGTTCTTCCTATCGGGATGAACCAATTTCTGCAAAATACTCTTCACCTCTCTGTTTGGAACCTCTGCCATGCCGTTGGACTGTGGGTGGTAACGACTAGTAATTCTATGCTCAAATCCATAGTCCTTATCTAAAGATCTCATATCTCTATTCACAAAGTGGCTACCCCCATCAGATATCAAACTTTTGGCACCCCGAACCTAGTAATAATATGGTCTCTTACAAACTTATAGACAGACTTGCTGTCTGCGGTTCAGGTTGGGATAGCCTCCACCCACCTGGATAAATAATCAACTGCAAACAATATGTACTCATGTCCTTGGCTGTTGGGAAAGGGATCCATAAAATCTATGACCCGTGCATCAAAAACATCACAAATAATCATCGGTTGCATGGGCATCTCATCTCTCTGTCCAACTGTCCCTCCCATCCTTTGACAAATCGGGCACGATCGTATAAAATCAATAGCATCTCTAAACATGGTCGGCAAATACAATCCACATTGAAGTACTTTGTGAGCGGTTCTCTTTCCCGAATGATGTCCTCCAACCTCAAGTGAATGACAATATGTGAAGACACTCTGGTATTCCTCCTGAGGAATACACCTTCTCCAAACACAATCCGATCCTTCGAAGAAAGGGAAAGGATCGTCCCAATGGTATCTCCTCAAATCCGACTTCAGTCAGTCAATGCTACTCCTAGTCCAACCATGGGGAACTTGCTTGGAGACAAGATAGTTCACCATGTTGGCATACCACAGGAGTGAGTCAATAACACAAATTGACTCATCTGGGAAGGTCTCTCTAATCCGCTCATAATCAGGAGAATCCTTAAGTTCAATCCGAGAAAGGTGATCAGCCACAACATTCTTCACTCCAGGTTTATCTTTTATCTCCAAAACAAATTCCTGGAGGAGTAAAATCCACCTAAGAAGATGCGCCTTCGTGTCCATCTTTTCCATTAAGTATCGAATGACTATGTGATCAGTGTAAATTGTGACCTTAGAGCCCAAAATATATGATCTGAACTTCTCGAGGGCCCATACTACCGCAAGCATTTCCTTTTTAGTCACTGTATAATTCTTCTGTGTAGGATCTAAAACTTTGCTCGCATAGTGGATCGCAAACGGGATCCCCTCTCACCGTTGTCCTAACACAGCTCCTATAGCGAAATCTGAAGTGTCAGTCATTATCTCAAAGTAGAGAGACCAGTCAGGAGCTTGTAGGATAGGCGAGGCACATATCTTCCTCTTCAAGAGCTCAAAGGCCTCCAGACACCTGTGATCTACAACGAACTCTGTGTCTTTCCCTAAGAGCTCAGTTAGTGGGCGGACGATCTTTGAAAAATCCTAAATAAATTTTCTATAGAATCCAACATGCCCTAAGAATGACCGCACTGACTTCACGTTGGTAGGTGGATCGAGTTTCTCGATCACCTCCACCTTGGCAGGGTCAACCTACATTCCCCTTTTTGAGATGGCATGCCCCAACACGATACCCTCTGTCACCATAAAGTGACTCTTCTCCCAGGAGAGTACCAGATTCACCTCTCTACACCTCATGAGGACTCGGTCCAAGTGCGCTAAACATGTATCAAAAGAATCACCATGGATCGAGAAGTCATCCATGAACACTTCCAGGAAATCTCCAACCATCTAAGCAAATATGGCTATCATGCACCGCTGAAATGTGCCCGGTGCATTGCAGAGCCCGAATGGCATGCGCCTGAAAGCATAAGTACCGAATGGACATGTAAATGTGGTCTTTTCCCGGTCCTCATGTGCTATTGCTACCTGGTTGTAGCCTGAGTACCCATCAAGAAAATGGAAGAACTCTTTCCATGTGAGTCTCTCCAAGATCTGATCAATAAAAGGAAAGGGAAAGTGATCTTTCTTGGTCGCGGCATTCAGGCGTCTGTAATCAACACAGACATGCCACGATGTAGGTACTCGTGTCACGATCTCTACCCCCTCCTCGTTGGTGACCATTTAAATTCCCGACTTCTTCGGGACAACATGAAGCAGGGCCACCCACTTGGAGTCAGAAATAGGGTATATAAACCCTGCTTTGCACCATTTCTCAATCTCTTTCTTCACCACTTCCCGTAGATTGGGGTTAAGTCTCCTCTAGAACTCACGGGAAGGTCTCACATTATCCTCAGTAAAAATGTGGTGCGAGCAGAGAGCGGGGTTGATGCCCACGAGATCCGACACTGTCCAGCCTATTGCTTTGCGATTCCTCTCTAAGATTTCTAACAACCTAGACTCCTATTCTGAAGTCAATTCTGAGCTAATGATGACATGATATCTCTCTTGGGTCCCGCAAGAAAGGCGTACTTGAGTGTAGGAGGTAGTGATTTCAGTTCTGGCAATGTGGTATCATCAAGCAAATCTGGCTGAACTGAATCTGGTTCCGTACTGCATGAAGGTGGGCTAAGCTGAGTAGGACTCTCCACCAAATCAGAAGTATCGGGAGTCGGATCATCAAAAATATCCAAACAATCATTAAAAGCCATGTCCGACTCGTCATCTATGTCCCATGATTGTTACGAAGAGGATGGAACTGACAAATCCAGATGGATCTCTATGTCATCACGGGAATAGGTAGATGCATCTCTAACAAGATCAGACAACACCTGGCAAACTGCATCATCCACTGTTTCCTTTCCAGATGAAAGGGTCTCGCTCTGTCCTGATCTGTCTCCAAATCCCAATTGTGTTAATCATTCTGCAATCTGTCGCTAACACTTGGTTTTCTTCATCTCAAGGTTCACTTCTCTGCCCGGAGAACAGAACTTCATCATTCGCGTACCATAATCAAAAGCTGCGCCTGCGGTCCTAAGGAAGGGCCGTCCGAGAATGATATGAGATTCTCTCCAATGATCGGGTTTCTCCATGTCTAAGACTGTGAAGTCAACCTAATAGTTTTGCCCCTCAATCGAGATAAGGATGTTCTTCACTTCTCTCTTAGGTCTCTTCACTGAACGATCTGCGAATTGGAGTAAAGCTCTAGATTTGCGAAGTGGTACCAACTCCAATTTCTGATATAATGCTAAGGAGATTAAGTTGATTGAAGAACCGTTATCCAAGAGTGTGCGTGAAAACGCAATGTCATCAATATGACTCCCTTGGCAAAGTCTGATTCTTGAGACAATAAGTTGTGGCTACTGACAAGACATGTGTATTTATATTTTTATTATCTTTCCTCCTGCTAACCCTAGTAGGTGTGCATCTCACCTTAAGGTATTTCGGGAATGCAGGATGGTTAGCCACATACTCATCAAATGGTACCTTTACAGTGATATTTTCTTTACAAAACCGTGCCATATCGGGGTCATCTTTCTGAATCTTTTTGATGCGCTTTCCTGCCGTAAGAGCACGGGGGAAAGGGATTGAAGCTAGGGAAACAGAAGATGAAGAATCCGAATCTTGAATTGAAAGATCATTCTTGGCATTAACAGAAACAGAGTTCTTCATACATGAATCTTTTTTATGCAAAATAGGATCGAAATCAAAACTATCTACTATAGGTTGTGGAATAGAAGCTGGAGTGGTATCCGCCACAACCGGAGATGCAAGTTCTTACGTAGAATCAGAAGTGTATCCATGCTGTCGATGCTGCATACGCTCTCTCCTTCTCCTCTCGGTTCCCTGAGTAGATATCCTCGAATGGCGCTGATGGGGCTCTGAAATATGATGCCTCTCCTCCTCGTCCTCTGAATACTCCTCAGGTAGAGCTCCAGAGATGCCCCTCCTCGTGTCCCTCGCCCGGTCAGGTACGGTCACGGTCCTTCCGCTCCTGAGTGACATGTGGTTAGCCTCGTCACACAAAAGAATCTCATGTTCAGATCTAGGAGATGCTGAATAGTATACCTGACTAAAATGCTGCTGAGAACTAGATCGGTTCAGGCTATTGGATTAGCCTGAACTTAGGCTAGGATTGAGGTAGAAGGTACAGTCTGCTTGTCTCGCCATCTGGACAGGCGGTTGACATCCACCCGTAAGTCATAAATTTCGTTCCTGTAGGAACAGAGCTCGTCGAGTATCTGATGTTGTATATCCACGGGACTAGACGATGAAGGAAGGGGATCAGACTGGGAAGAAGAACGAGAAGACTGGCCCTGCTGGCCAAGGTACTGTCTCTGCTGTTGTTGCTGGGGTATCTACTGAGATTGCGGGCCCTGCTGGCTCGCCTGGTAATGGCCCTGTTGGCCATACTGCTGGTACTTTTGCCGTTGCCGCTGGGGTGGCTGGAATCCAAGGCTCTGTTGTGAAGGAGGTGGTGCGGAGGTGAATGCAGTGTTGTGAAAGGTCGGGGGACCTGTCGGTCTCCCGTACTTCCCTGCCTGGAAGGGTCCTGAGTTTACCATACTCCATTCACCTCCTTAACCGGTGGAGGCTCCTCCTGAACTATCTATGCTAATGGAGGTGGCTGCAGGAAAGAGTGGGCGTATTATTGGTCCTGCTCCCACGGCTGGGGTTGCCTTGACACCAACTACTCCTGAACATGGTGAACTCGATATACGGGGGCAGAGGGTGCAGTCACTGTAGGTATCTTTATCTTAGATACCCTATCACTCAACTCCTCCATTTGTTTCGGAATCTTGGAGACGCTCTGGTCCAATTCATCAATTCTCATGCCAATCCTCTCGACTACAGTAAGCTTGTCCGCAAGGAGTCCCATGCTAGGTATCACGTCCTGAGAGAGATCGACTACAGCTGATTTTCCCCCTCCAAATGAGAGTGAACTGAGAGATGATGTATAGGCCATGCTGGCCATCTGTGAACGGCTAGTTTCAGCCATCTGCTCGAATACCTTCCAGACGGTATCCGCTCCTCATGATGTATAGCTGCCTTCACAGGCAGCGCTCACTAAACCCTGCATCTCAGGGTTGAGACCAGTAAAGAACGACTGGATCAAGATATTGTCATCTAGTCCATGACATGGACACTTCTGCAGGATGTCTTTGAATCTTTCCCAAGCATTACAAAAGGCTTCATGGGGTAATTGGAAAAAACTTGTAATGCGCGTCCTCATCACGTTAGTTCTACTCAACGGGTAGAACTTCTTTAGGAATAGGTACTTGAACTGGGCATAAGTGGTGATGGTAATTCCAAGATTTTTGACCCAGTAGTCATCTTTTCCACCCAAGGCAAATGGAAGGACTTTGAGCCTAATATAATCTTGGCTAACATTATGATGTTTGAGGTTAGCACACATGAGCTCAAAGTCCCTTAGGAATGCATATGGCTCCTCAGAAGCATTCCCATCAAAGTGTGGCAGCAGGTTCAGAAAATGCGGCTTCAACTCAAAATCAACTGTGGGTTCTGCCAAACTCAAGTAGTTTCGAATTTGATATTGTCAGGGGTTGTACGCTGCATCCATTGGTGGTTCGACCCCAACATTGAGTTGTCCTAACTGAGCTCTGAGAAGTACGTGTTGTTGCTCAGATGCAGCTAATCTGGCAAGTACCATTCTCATTGGGTCTTCATGGTTCTCTTCTTCCTCTTCTTTCTTCTTTGGAGGCATTTTACTTGAATCTTCTTTTGGTCATGAATCAGCAATGTGTTCTTGATTAGAAGAGGATTTATAAATCAAGATATTCTCACCGAGGCGAAGGTCTTCCTCGTGGAGGTGGGAAGAGACAAATGGAATGGTTTGAGAGTAACCATCCCGAGAGTGGGTTATCCTGGGCTCAAGAGGGTCATGAGTCCAGGTTGGTCCAAGTTGCGCATGGACCTGTGAAGATGTACTGCTTGAAGGGTTCAATGAGAGATTCACAAAGTCTGAATAAATATCCCCCCAATCAGTCATCTTCGATGTCACAAGAACCGATTTGAACACGACATTCAATGAGACGCTAGTTCTACGGTGCACGTAAATGTGCGGAGTAAGCTCACACAATACAAACACAATCCAAACCCTCAATTTCACCAACTCAACACGTGATGGCCGTAAGGGTTCGGCCGAATTATCTGGTCGATTTTAGTTGGTGATACATACAATCTTGGAAAGATTAACGAGCTGTTAGGTGCCCGTATTTTCCTACAGACTGGCCCGGTTCTTACGACTAGTTGAACATACTTTCAGCCTGTATAGGAGTAAGTACGGAGTGTATAAATACGACTACCCGTTCCTTGAGGACTAAGGCGTCCTCTAAACCTCCCACTCTGCTAAGGAAATCCAGACCGTTTACCGGCTACCCGTAGATCCTCACTGAAAAGTAGCTAATCGCCTAAAAATAAAGAACTAGTAGTAAGTAAGAAATCCAGGCTTGGCTCTAACCTAGGGCCATCTCTCTCTCTCTCTCACTTGCAAGTAAAACAAACAACGAGGGCTTTATGCACCCGTGAACAGGGGTTCTTTTTATTCCAATTTTTTAAATCAACCTGCTCAATTCAGTCTCAATTTTAGAGTTAGGTTATCACTTAAAATTAATCTCAACACACAAGCACGTCAACCGTTCAGTCCCAATTTCCTTTTTGACCTTAAGTTATAAAACAAGAGGGGAATCGGAAATCAAATTGCAAATGTGAATCGATGATGCATGCTCAGAAGAAGGTATACTTACAGTGAATCCCAGCACTCTCCATGTGTTATGCAAAATTGAATTTGTAAATTTTATACTAAATGCATGCAGATTGAGAAAAGCGTACCTAAACAGTATACTATTGGCGGGGAAGAATTGATTGAATTTGAGCTATGTAGTACGTGTCTATGTGCGTCTCATTATGAATCTTATAAGATATATGAATTTTCTAAGATATGTATGGCCTAAATTACGATGAGTACAAACAAATTTGATTCTAAACTACTGTGTGCCTAATCCTTAAAATCGTCACTCAAGTCGAGCCCCACCCTCACCGGAGAGTGAAACAAGTCTTAACACACCACAAATAATGTCCAAGTCTCTTTACACGCGCGAGCTCTTAAACAAGAGCCGCTATAAATGAGCAAGTTACCTAAATAATTCCAACAATTACAAAAACTCTCTCAACAATAAATTAATTCTCCTTGATCTTCAGCAATCGGCGCGCGTCACGTTCGTCGACCTCTGATGTACTCCAAGTCCATCTGGCCCTTGCAAGAAAAATAAAATTTATGTTAGAGAGATAAAAACAAAATATATACAAAAATATGAAGAAAAATAATTGAGAGGAAATGAATTAATTACACGTGGCTCAGGGGTCAGACTACCCGAGTAAGTGAAAATCTAAATCCAAATTTTTAAATTAATTCCTAAGCCATTTGCCTCCCCGATAACGACGCCATCTGACGAGTCGCTGGATACGATGATGAATTCAGGCATGTTGTAGTACGTGTACTTAGCGAATCAGTCAGAACCGAGAGAAGATCTCTGTGAAGAGTGTCTCGGCTTTAATTTATATCCCAGGCAAGTTCGGGGTCGAACATAGGGAGGCAAAGGAACAAATTTGGAGTTAATTTAAAAATTAATATGTAGATTTCCAATGCAGATTTTTTTATATTTTTTATGCAAAAAGAATGGAAAAATACACAATGCAAGTGAACTAAGATACTAAGAAATCACACAACTTAACCAAATTAATTTGAATAGAAAATAAGTCCAATTTAGACAAGTTATATTTTTCCTATAATCCTAATTTAGTGACGAATACAAGATACCTTTTTTGGAATTTTGTGTGTTAAAATGCAACAATTAAAAATACACACCTTTTATAGGTTTTTTCGTAATTTTTCACACAAACAGTAAGCAAAAATTATGAAAATTTTACTGGAATGAAAACATGATGCAAGGATACTACAGTAACATTTTTGGAATTTTTTGACAAAATATCAAATTTTTATGAATTTTTTAGTGACAACAGAGTAACATTGAGTAAGTAATTCCTAATAAATCCACTTGTCAAATTAGACAGAGAGCGAATTATCTCATATAGGTATTTAGATGTTCAATCCAGGAGACCTGAAATTTCACAAAAATAATGTATATGGATTTAATTAAAAATCAAATAGCCAGATCACTGTATAATTTGTTTTAGCATAGGACAACTCTATTTTGGATGAAATTTGGATAGTACTTCAAACACATTTCAAGGCATCATGTCTAATTTTTGTAGAATTTTTTGAGCAACCATGTGTCAGATATTAATTTAAGAGTACTGATTGGGTAAAATATGCAAAATTTCAATTAAACATTTTTAATTAATTATCAAAACTCACAAAAATACAAATAAATATTCAGATGGTAGAAAATGAGTTGCTCAACATAATGCTATTTTCCTTGAATAAAAAGATGTAATATTGAAGTCCAAATTAAAATGCGAATAGAGGTTGTCTTTGCAAATTCAGAAAATAGTAAACATGTACATGGACTTTTTTTGCAATTACAAAAACTATATAAGAAATTTATGCAATTTTTACAATAAAAAAATAACCTTTCTTCTTCTTCTTCTTCGTTAAGGCGCAGGTGGAAACCCAAAAGGGGACGGCGGCACAGCCGCGCGCGGGGCCGCGAGGAGGGGTGCACCGGCAGCCTGGCGGAGACGGAGAGACCGTGCGGCATTGGCGGTGACTTGGAGGGGCCGACGGTGGAAGCAGGTCGCTGGAGGAGCTAACCGCGGGTCGGGGGCGACGGGCCCCCGCGGAGGAGGGGGGCTACGCTGGGGGATGGCGCGCCGCTCGCTGCGGCGGTGAATCGGTGATGATTACCGGTAGGCGGCGCGCAGGCGTGGTGGAGGAAAGGGGGGGAGCGGCGACGGAGCCGCTGCTGCTCCCATGTTTTTATTTATTTTTTTTTATTTTTGATTTTTTTATTTTTGACTGATGTTGCTATTTTTTAAAAAAATTATGTTTTTCTTTTTTTTTAATTTTCTTAAAAAAAGGGAAAATAAGAAAATAAAACTAAAATGGGGATGTGATGATGGTGGTGATGTGATAAAACAAATGAAGGAGTTTGGGTGATGAATTTGATGTGCTAAAAAATTGCAAAAAATAACAAGATGATAAAAATGAGAAGAAAAATTACCTGCGATGGAGACAGTCGCCTATGATGTGCTCACGAGAGCACAGTCTTTGCTCGAATCACCGACGAGAGATGACTCGAGCAGCGCACGTATGCAGCTGCGATGTTGGCCAAGAAGCCAACGGATCTCACCGGAGAGAGGGTCGTCGTCGCTCGACCGCGGTTGCGTCGCTGTCACCGATTCAACTCTGAGAATTAGGCTCTCCTCACATAAAGATGGATCAAGTGCAAATTGAGGAGGATGGGATGTATATAAAGAGAAGATATGAGAAGTTATTAAGGTGGTGGAGTTGAATGGGAGGTTGTATTATTAATGGAGTTGAATGGGAAGTTGTTAAAGATGGTGGAATGGTGGAGTTGAATGGTGGTTATTGTAGAGAATGAAAAATAAATAAAGGAAAATAAAATGAAATAAAGTAGGCTACTTTAAATACAACAAAAATATAAAGAAGGAAAAATAGTGGAGAATTTACAAAGGAATACATACAACATGTACATATTTTTTTGCTTTTCTAATATGTATTTTTTTGTCTTTTTAATAAGAGATATTTACAATTAAAAAATACAATAAAATATTATAATCAAAATACAACACAACAATGGTTTTTTGGATTTTTAGTAATTGAGAAAGATAAAATAAAAAATGAAGAAAGAATGAATATATACATAATATACAATGCGCATCTAGGTCCCAAAATCCAACTTTTGCAAATAAGCTCCGATTTTAATGAAACCACTTCCGTTGGATAGATAATTTTCTACTTGAACTTTAAAAGTGAGTTTGGTGAATTTGGAGTTCATACGGAGTGGGAATTTGGCCTGGAAGTTGGACTTTACGGCTTTTTCTCTTTGGGATCTAGGAGCATTTATTTGAGCTGAAATTTGTTTTTATATTTTTGTATTTTTATATACATTTTTATGAACAAGTTAGAGAAAATAATTAGCCAAAAAAGAGTTGAAATGAAATTATTAAAAATACATGAAGTTTTGGGCTATTTACAGATGAAAAACTCCTTTATTTTGCGGCATTTTATTATTAATTTATTTTGTACAATCTAATATACATTAATTAGTGTGTTTTATTCACAAGAGTTATTTTGTTAATTTATTGATTTTATATACATTTATTTCAGATTTTACTCGGAGATTTTGCTAAGATCAAGATATTTAGATGATGAATCGCGGATTCACCACTGGTCAAAGAAAAATCAGAGAAATCCTAAGCAAGCACCTATCCTCGGAAAAGCCTTGAAAATCGTCGAGAAAATCACGATGCGAGAAAAGCCGCGGCGGGTGGCCTGTTCCCCCTAGTGCACGACAATCGGTGAAACAGACCCCGAGAAAGAAAGGGGGGAAGGTACAATCTAGGATGCCCTTACGGGGCCCCTGTCTACAAAATATAAAAAAATGGGCAAGTGCCCTTAATCTTTTTATATTTTTTTACAAGGGCTATAAAAAATCAGTTTCTGGGTTCTCAGTTGTGCAACTCAACTTGTGTTGCACAAATCAGAAACAACAAATCGTGAAGTTAGAGAAATAAGAAGGTTAAAAAGAGAACCATAAACCTAAGGTCTATGGTCTACCCTAGCGATGACTCCCCGGCAACAACGCCATCTGAAAAACACGCATGATCTGAATGATAAAAAGGTCGTTGTATCGACAGGTGGACTTTAGCAGAAAATTTTATTTTTTGTTTGATGTATACTCCTAGACTCAAGTGTATAGCATTAAGTACAAGAGTGTCGAACTCAAGGAGGCAAACTATTGGAAAATAGGGGTTAAACAGTAAAAAAATTGTATTTTGTGGGTTTTCTAATTTTAATTTATTTTTAATGTTTTCTGTATTTTTATTTATTTTTTGTGAATATTATATTATATTTGTGATTTTAATTATTTTGTGATTTTTTATTGATTTTAGAAAATAATTCGTAATTTTTATGGTATTTTTACCCGTCAGACCCTATAAACTTTGCCAATTACCTCCACGATCTTTGAAACAACCTAATTCCTCCATCGACCCTGTAAACTTGCCAGCTCTTACCCCATAAACCCTCTGGGTAATCTGTTTGAAGCCCGCGGGGGTTCTTGGAGTAATTTACAAGGTCGATGGGGTAATTACGTTGTGCAAAAGGTCGTAGAGGTAATTTAAAATTTTTATAGGGCCTGCCATGTAAAAATTCCAATTTTATTTGGCCTTTATTTTATTATTTTTATGTTTTATTTTGTTTTTCTATTTTTATGAATTTTAAGATGTTTTTAGAATTTCTATTGATTTTGTGTTATTTCTAATGTTGAAAACAAGGTGTTTATTAAAAAGTGTGAAGTATTTACGATTTTTAATGTAGTAAATAGTACGAAAATATTTTTATTTTATTTATATTTGAAAGTAGGTGAATTATATTTAAAATGATATGTTGTGCATATTTTTGTTATTTTTATTGAATTAGTTATGATTTTTCAAAAATTTTATATATATTGTATTTTTTATTTTAATATTATTTTTTTATTTTGTTCTTGATTTATTATGAAAAATATGGTAAAATATATTACACATGATTTTTATTAGATTTTTAAAAGTGTTTTTATATTTTTATGATTTTTAAAGTTTGTTATATTTTTTGTATCTTAAAAGAATTATAAAAAAATAGAAAAGATTTTTATTTTTTTAAAAACTGATTTTATTACTTTATATAGAGTAAAAGATGGTATTTATACGTATTTGTATAATATTTTTTATTTTGTTATTATTTTCTATTAATTATGTGTTATAATAGTATATTGTATATGGGTATATCTATAATTATATGAAAAGGTAGGTGCACGTGTATAAAATGCCAGAAGCACAGTGGGGTTCTATGCAAAATCTCCAGTGAATCACGTGTTCCTTCACGTGTAGGAGCAACGGATGGACCTGTTCGTGAATAACAAGAGTTATAAGGGTATCGATGCAATTTTCCCAAGTAATATCCCTTATCGTACGTGTGGTCATGTTCCTGGAACCGTCCTGGACCTGTTATGAAATAGCAAAAGGTTTGGAGGGTTAATTCGCAAAATGCCTAAAGTATCGACCAACATCAATGCACGTGAGGGCCTAAAGCGGCGGAGAGGTCGGGTTGGTATGTCATTGTCGCGTGGCAAGCTATCGATCGGTCGATCAGAACTTGATCATGCGGTGTCTGAGCGTTCTGGACACAACCCTTGTTCTTTTCCCCATTCAATAGAAGCGACATCGTTGTTCTTTAATTGAGGTGAATGAGTCCTCCAGCAACGGCAGTCAAAGGCTCCAAGCGATGCAGGCAGTGGTGAATAGTGATATTCCGCTAGAGTTCTCGCTCCAATATCTCTTGTTGTCAAACGATCAACTACTCGATGTTGTTGTTGCTATGCATTGATTCACGATCGAGATGCTCATCTTCAAATGATCTAATCAGATCGGGTGATGTTCTGCATGCACAACAATTTCATTTTGCAGGTGATGATATGGTTCAGGCTTTCTAGTGCTCTTGATGGTGTTCTTGCTTTAGGTACTACTCAACAGTTTGTGGCTCTTGCATGACTTATCTGATCTACACAGAAACGGGTCTTCAGGTACATGTCCTTTTGAAGTGTAGATGCTCGGTACCGGATGCTTCAATGTCCTCGATTTGATGATGGAGAATGTAAGCTCCAAATGCTGCTATCCTCCAAATGTGGTTGTGTTCGTTTATTTCTGATGTTGATCTACAGAGGATGCAAAATGAATCATAGCAAGGAGCCTCGGTCTATACAACATCAGATCAGGATGGATGGGGTTCGATCCTTAAAGAAATGAAGAGGATCAACAGATCTCATATCTCGTCTAGATGAGGTGATCAATGACGGTCAAAATACGAAGAAGGCGGAATAGATTGAAGGAAAGGGAGGCAATCAGAGGAGTTCGAATCCGATTGCAGTATCAAATTGAAAAGAAGTTGGAGTGGATTGAGAGGAGAACAGAGAGGAGGAGAGAGGAGGAGAGAGAGGAGGAAGATGTGATCTAACCTGGGAAACTATGGAATGGATGGTGTGTTGTTGGAGGAGACAGTCGCTAGTAGAAGGCAGAGTAGGTACTTCGTAGGTCGGCGCCTCTACGCAGCGGCGATGCAGAGGCTGAACGCGACGGAGATAGATTTCCCACCATCATAGATCTCGTGCACATCTCCCTCTCTCTTGCTCGATGAGAAGGACGCCAGTGCTCTGTCACAGCTCAACCGATCTCAGTCTCGAAGCTCTGAGCAGAGAAGGAAATACTGGCAGATGCGTCGCTTAAAGGGGGGTCTAACGACTATATATAGGATGGGTTTCGTGGAGAGCAAGGAGCTGGTTGTCGTCACCAGCGAGGTGGTGGCGGCACCGCAGGGTTGTTGGTGAACACGGTTGGCAGTTGGGTACCGGAGAAGAAGAGAGAGGGCAAGCGGTAACGTTCGTAGGTGCGAAAGGAAGAGGAAGTCTGGTGCATGGGGAAGAAGGAAGGAGGGGACGAGAGAGAGAGAGAGAGAATTAAATAAAAATTAATAAATAATTAATAAATAATTAAGTAAATAAAATTAATAATTAATAAATGGATAATTAAATGCTTAATAATTATTTTGGTTAACTAACACATAGATAATTACGTACTTAATTAAGGGAATAATTAAATAAACAATTTACTAAATAATTAAGTATATAAATAAATAAATAAGCTATTATTTATTTAAATTTAAGAATAGATATTAATATATGAAATAATAATAATATAAAAATGGTACATTATACAATATATATACCAATATGGTCCCTAAACCCTCGTTTTTTATATTGACTTTGCTTTTAGCGAAATTGGTGTCATTTGATAGATAATTAAATAAAACAGATTTTAAAACTGAGTTTGCCCAATTCAGAGTCTATATGGCTGAGTTTTGAGGCCCTGAAAATTTAGGTAACGGCTTCGTGGCCTCAGGATTTATTGGTATATTTCTTAAGTTATATCTTTTATTTTTCTAATGATTTTTAGAAACACGTTAGAAAATAAATCAAGTAAAACAGAGTTATAGTTAATTAATTAAAAATATGGGAAATTTCTACATATAGTACATATAAACAACGAGGCCTAAATGCCAAAACTCACATGTCTTATTCTATCATTTTTGATATCTTTAATAAATAGTATCAAGTATAAAACGAAGTTTAAAAGTGAGTTTGGTCCGTTTGGAGTTTTCTATAAATAGTTATGAACCTCGGAAGTCAGCTTTTTTGCCTTTTTTGGTTCATTGTAATATTTTATTTTTATGTTGAATACTTTTTTGGTATTTTTATAAAATAATTTACATGTTTATGAACAAATTTTGTAAAAGAAGTGTTTTGATTTGAAATGATATATGTGATAAATAAAATAAGTGAAATATTTATAATGTGAAAAATGTGTAAATTGTATTTTTTGTCTCGGTTTTCTGATTTTTTTTATATCTTAAGCTCGTTATCTCACCTTGCTTATTTATTTTGTCGACCAGATCAATATTGACCTAGTCTCGTGGTTAGAATCAGTATGTATATATTTTATATCTGCAGTCTGTCAGGCCGCTTTAGTCTTTCATCTAGTACAGTGTCCTGAGTGAAGGAGATCTGCTCTACTTGCACTAATTGCTCGCTTGATTCGACAAAATATTTAAGCAGTTGACCGTTGACTATAGAAATTTGCGTGATGTCTGCGGTCTCTGAGATCTCAACATTTCCGTTATTGTGTACCTCTCTCATGATGAAGGGTCCTATCTATTTGGATTTCAATTTACCTTGGAAAATTTTCAATCTTGCATAAAACAACCATACTTTTTCTAGGACAAAGGTTTTTGTTCGGATGTTCTTGTCGTGCCATCTCTTCACTCTGTCCTTGTATTTTGGATTTCTGATAGTTCATTCAAATCCATCTCTCTATTTTTCTCTCCCTGGTGACAATTGCAATTGATCTTTCTGATTGCCCACTCTGATTTATGCACGAGTTCTGCGGGCAAATGGCACAGCTTTCCATAAACCATTCGAAACGGGGAGGTGCCCAATGGAGTCTTGTAAGTTGTCTGGTAGGCTCATAGAACTTGGTCCAGGAGTTGGGACCAGTTCTTCCTGTCAGGGCGAACTAGCTTCTGTAAAATTCCTTTGACCTCCCTATTTTACACCTCGGGCATGCCATTGGATTGTGGATAATAAGGACTAGCGATACGATGCTCGATGTTGTATTCCTTAGTCAACTTCTTCACCTCCCCGTTGACAAAGTGGCTACCCCCATCAAATATTAATACCTTAGGGATCCCAAACCTCGAAATAATATGATCTTTCAAAAACTTGCATACAGTCTTGTTGTATGTCGCTCGAGTAGGGATGGCCTCTACCCACCTAGATAAATAGTCTACCACGAGAAGAATATATTCAAATCCCTTATTGTTAGGGAATGGGCCATAAAATCAATGCCCCATGCATCAAATACATCACAAGTGATCATTGGTTGCATATGCATGGCATATTTGGGACCAATAGTCACTCCCATTCTCTGACAGACCACGAATGACCTGACAAAATTATAGGCATCCTTAAACAAGCCCGACCAGTAAAATCTACACTGTAGTATCTTCTCAGTGGTCCTCTTCTCGGAGTGATGTCCTCTTGCCTCCAAGGTATGGAAGAGGTTGAGGACAGTTTGATATTCCTCCTAAGGAATACATCTCATCTATATACAATCCGATCCTTCAAAGAAAAGGAACGGATCCTCCCAATGGTAGTGTCTGGATTCTGACTTGAGTCGGTCTATTCTATTTTTGGACCAACCCTAGGGAACTTTCTTCAAGACAAGATAGTTAACCATGTAGACATACCATGGAACAGAGTCAATAGCAGAAATTGACTCATTTGAGAAGGTTTCACAGATGGATTCGGAATCAGGGATTTTGTTTTGTTCGATCTGTGATAAATGATCAGCCACGACATTTTTAACTCCAGATTTATCTTTAATCTCTTAATCAAATTCCTGAAGAAAGAGTATCCATCTGAGGAGACGTGCTTTTGCATCTTTTTTCGCCATTAAGTACTGGATGGCTGAGTGATCTGTGTATGCTGTCACCTTAGATCCTAGAAGTAGAGATCGAAATTTCTCCAAAGCAAAGACTACTACAAGCATTTCCTTTTCGGTCACAGTGTAATTTTTCTGAGCTGGATCTAAAACTTTGCTTGCGTAGTAAATAGCATACGTGATTCCTTCTTTTCTTTATTCTAACACAGCCCCTATTGTGAAGTCTGAAGCGTCTGTCATGATCTCGAAGGGAAGAGACCAATCAGGGGATTGTAGAACAAGAGTTTCAATGAACCTCTTTTTGAGAAGCTCGAAGGCTTCAAGACACTTGCGATCTACAAGGAACTCAGTGTCTTTCCCTAAGAGGTCAGTTAGCGGTTAGGTAATTTTTGAAAAATCCTTAATAAATCTCCTATAAAATCCAACATGCCCCAGAAAGGACCGCACTTGTTTAACATTGGTAGGTGGCTCGAGTTTCTTGATCGCATCCACCTTGGCAGGGTCAACCTCCGTTCCCTTAGAGATGACATGCTCTAACACGATGTTCTCTTTTACCATGAAATGGCTTTTCTCCCAAGAGAGCACCAGATTCACTTCCCTACACTTCTCGAGAACTCGATCCAGGTGTGATAGGCAATCATTGAATGAATCACCATGGATCGAGAAGTCATCCATGAAGACTTCCAGGAAATCTCCAACCATTTCGGCAAAAACTGCAATCATGCACCGCTGAAAGGTGATGGGGGTGTTGCAGAGCCTAAAAGACACGCGCTTGAATGCATAAGTGTCGAAAGGAAATGTGAAGTAGTCTTTTCCTGGTCCTCAAGGGCGATGGCTACCTGATTGTAGCCTGAGTACCCATCTAAGAAACAGAAGTATTCTCTCCCTGATAATCTCTCCAAAATTTAATCAATAAAAGGTAGCGGGAAGTGATCCTTCTTCGTTGCAACATTCAAGCGCATGCAATCCACATAGACACACCACGATGTGGGTACCCGAGTCGTGATCTCCTCTCCTCCTTGTTGATGATAATATGAAGTCCCGACTTTTTCGGGACGGCGTGCAAAGGCGACACCCACTTAGAGTCTGAGATGGGATAAATGAAACCAACCTTACACTATTTTTAAATCTTAGTCTTAACCACTTCCCGTAATTTTGGATTCAACCTACGTCGGCATTCACGGGAGGGTTTAGCATCATCCTCAAGGTAAATATGGTGTGAACAAAGGGCTGGATTAATCCCTTGAAGATCCGACAATCTCCAGCCTATAGCCTTGCAATTTTTGTCTAAAACTTTAAGCAGGCGGATTTCCTGCTCTTCGATCAGATGTGAACTGGTGATCCCTTATTTCCCGTAAGGAAGGCATACTTAAGAGTAAGGGGCAATGGTTTGAGCTCGGGTAAGTCTGTATCATTCACAAAATCTGGCTCTATCATTGCTTATTCTGGTTGTGATGTGGATGATTTCTATGTATCATTATCAGCCATCATCTTAATTATTCTAAGGATCGGATCGTTAAAAATACAATGTGGTTTGGAAACGCCACTTCAAACGCCACTTCCAATCTATTTAACTCACTCTTGGATTGTCTAGAAAGAGAATAGACTGATGGTCAAGAGGGACCTCTGAGTCTCTGGGAGTGTAGGTAGATGCATGTAAGAGCTGGCAGATTAATTCATCAACAATGTCCTCTCCAGATGAGAGTGATTCTATCATTACGGTCGGGTTCTGTCTCCATGTCCCAATTGTTGCTTCTGTGTTTTCTACCTCAGGTTCTGAATTTTCGGATTTGGTGCTAGATTTGGTGTCAGGTCGTTGAAACCTAGTTTGCTTCATTTTAAGTTCAACTTCTCTAAACTGGATTCTCCCAGATGTGTAATCAAATAGAGCTCATGCAGTCCTAAGGAAGGGCCGACCTAGTATCATTTGAGAATCTTTCCAATTTCTAGGGACATCCATGTCAAGTACTGTGAAATATACTGGATAATTTTATCCCTCTATGTTGATGACAACATTTCTAATCTCCCCCTTAGGTCTCTTAGTTGATGAATCTGCAAATTGAAGTACAGCTCTAGATTTCTTAAGAGGACCTAGATTTAGATGCTCATATAGAGTTGTGGGCATGAGATTGAAGGAGGAGCCATTGTCTAATAGTGTTTGGGCAAACTTGATTTCCTTGATCTGGCTAATCACAAAGTGAGCATCCATGTCTCTTTTCCTCCTTAGTAGCTTATTTTGAATCAGGCGAGATGTGGCAATAGAGAGTATGTGCTTCTTTGTCTGGCTAGGATTCTTTTTGCTTGTCCTTGTTGGCGTGCAACTCACATTCCTAAATATCGGGTCTCTTTCTATCATATCGTCTAGGGATAAAGTGATCTTAATATTTTCTCTACAGATGCAGGCCATCTCTTCATCATTTTTTTGGGTTTTTATATTTTTCTTCTTTCCTGTCGTAAGAGAACGAGGGAAAGGAATGGGCTCATTGTGATAAAAAAACATCATTGTTATTGAATAAGGAATTAAACATATGTACAGAATGCAGACTGATGGGACCAAAAATAGGGAAACTGGTGGACGACTGCTGCGGATGTCTTGGTGATACTTCTTCAGACTTTGACTCTCCGAGGTCCTCAATGGTGTAGTGCTCGATAGGTGGTATGGGTGGGAGTTCTTCTTTCTCCTCCTCTTGCCTCTCTTCCTCATCTTCCCTAGAATTGTGTGTATTAGTAGAAACTGGGGCTAAGTCACCGCGTTCTTTTGCTCGATCAAGCATGGTTACGTTCTTTCTGCTCCTAAGAGAAATATGATAAATGTCATAATGCGAAAAGATCTCGTACTCAAGTAGAGAATATTCAGAGATTAATACCTGATTCTGTCTGATGTCGTTTGGATTAGCCTAGACTTGAGTTGGAATCACGGTTTGGCGGTGCAATCAACTTATCTTTCCATCGAGAGAGTCAATTGATGTCGACTCTCATATGATGAAGTTCGTCCGGCACTCGTCGAAGTTCGGAAGAGATCGAAGAAGTGGAAGACCCCTGGCCTTGCTTGGCCTAAGGCTATTGATTCTGTTTGAATTGATCCTGCTGGCCATGGCGTTGATACTGTTGCTACTGAGGTTGCGGGTTTTAATAACGCTGACGGTATTGTTGACGTTGCCGTTATTGTTGCTGCTGAGGCTGGTAGATGGTCCGAGATTGTGGTGGACGAGAGTTCGGAGTAGAGTTTAGATCCGATCGGTTGATAGGATCCAGATTATACCAGACTCTGTTTATATCCATGACTTGTGGAGATTCCTCATAAATAGTTTGAGCATAGGTTTCTTCTGGTTGATGGGAAAAGACTTGATCTCCCCCCTAATGGCTCTGTTGTCCTACCCCTTGCCCTTGAATGTAGTGAATTTGATGTATGGGGGAAGGGGGTGAAGTCAGGGCAAAAATCTGAATCTTAGATACCATGTCAGCCAGTTCCTCCATTTGCTTAGGCAATTTAACCAATTTTTCCATATTAGATGATTTATGGAGTTCGCGCATCTTCTTATAAATATGCTCGACCATAGTTAGCTTATTAGCTATTATTCCCATGTCAGCGTTCTGATCGATCGACATATTGTTCACCATCTTTTTAGAGCTGGCTATGTAAGCTCGGCTGGTGGTCTATGCACGGTTGGATTATGCTAGTTTCCCGAACACCTTGTAAACGGTGTCCTTGTGGCATCCCATGTAGCTTCCTCTACAGGATGCATTCACTAACCCTTAGGTCTCAAGCTTTAGTCCACTGACAAGACTTTGGACCAGCATCATTTAGCTTATCCCATATCCTGGGCATTTCTGGATTAGGTATGTGAACCTTTCTCAGGTTTCATGGAATGGCTCGCTCGAATGTTGGATGAAACTTGTGAGCTTGATCCTCATTTGATTAATTCTACATACCAGGTAGAATTTCTTTGAGAACAGTGTCTTGAAGGTGGAAGATGTGGTGACCATTTCCCCTAGGTTTTTCAGCCAGTAGGCCGCCTTATCCGTCAACGCAAAGGGGACAACTCTCAGTCTTATGTAGTCGTGACTAACCCTAGGGTGGCATAGGTTAGCGCAGACTAGCTCGAAGTCACGGAGGAAGATATATGGTTCTTCATGATTATTTTCTCTGAACTTAGGCTATAATGTGAGGAAATACAGTTTGTGCTCAAACACATCCTCAGGGGGTATCAACCTCAACCAATTATAATCTTCATATAATTCAGGGAGGTATGCATCTTCCATAGCAGCTTCACCGTGTTGCATTTATGTATCTGTGCTCTAAGGAGTTTATTGCGTTATTCGACAACAGTTATTCTAGCCAAAAGTACACGAATAGGGTCATTATCATTATCGTTCCTCTGTGGAGTCATCTTGACTTCTTCTTCACCTTCAGATGCATACAAATCTGAGAGGTTCATGCTTGGAAGGTTTAGGGGTTCTGCCAAAGATGAAAGTTTCTTTGGCAGGAAGGGAGTAGGAGAGAGGGTTAGTCAGGGGTTGACTGATCCCTATAGGTAAAGGGTGAACCCATGGTTTGGAGAAAAGGATCATCCCCATACCATGGGGTTTCGAGAAGAGGGTTATCTCGAAACCAAGTAGATGAGTTACTTGAGGAGCTCGGGGATCTGTTTGCAAAGTCTGAATGAAGAACTCCAGAAGAATACATCTTACATGAAAGTAGCAGTTTGTAGAACAAAGAAATATTGAGGAAAGAGAATCCATGGGAAGTACAAATGTACAAAAGACACACACAAAACAAACACAATTCAAACTCGTTGATTCACCCCCTCAACACTAGTGAAGGCACTCTAGGGCTCGACCACTTATCTTTTCAATTTTAATTTAATGATAAAGCAATCTTGAAAATTAAGCGGAGCTATTGGGTGCCGAAATATTTCACAAAGACTGTATTGAGTCCATACAACTAGTTGCAGCTACTTTCAACAAGTATGGGTGTAAGTAGGGACAGTTAGACGACTACCCGTGTTACTTGAGGACGGAGCCATATACAGTGTCCTCTAAACAACCCACTATGCTAAGGGAAGTCAGACTGCAAAATGGCCACCCGAAACCCTCACTGAGAAGTAGCTAATTATTTTAAAAAAAAAATAGTCTGAATGAAACTTTCAGAGTTTTGTCTCTACACTAAGTGTGCGATATTGTCCCTACAAACAATGAGTGGGTTATTCTCCACCAGACACAAGCTTGATTTTAGGTTAGGTTACTTACAGTTACCTTGATTAGCAGTCCCGATTTTAGATTAAGGTGATCACTGAAGTTTTAGATGAGCATAGAAATTCACGCCTAACGAACAGTCCCAATTCCTTTAATTCCTAAGTTGTAAAACCGAGGAGGGAGAATCGAAAAAGCTAATGCAAGCGTAAATCAAGGATGCATGCTTAAGAAGAAGACTTACAGTGATTCCTTGCATTATTCATGCATGATGCAATACAAAGAATTTTTAAAACTTATACTCAATGATATGCAAAGATGAAATTGCCGTAAGCAGATAGTTCTATTAGTGGGAAAGAATTGATTGAAAATTTGGCTAAGTGAACGATCTACAAGTGTGTATAGTTAGTGAAAGTGTAGCCTAAGAATTACGAGCACAATCAAGAATAATTAAGAAAGTGTATATGTACCTAATTCCTATGCCACTTAAGTCGGGTCCCAACCACACATAAGGGGTTGAAACATACCCATCACACCACAGAGAAGTCCAGTCTGAATTATTACAAATTATCAGGGTTCAAAGAGAGAGAGAACCTTGCGAATAATGCATAAAATTAAATCTAAACTAACTCTCTCACAAAAAATAAAAAACAACCTTCTTTGCAAACCCTTGAATTATATCTAAAAATCACTCCGAGCTATCTGCAAAGAGAGAAGGTGCGATTAGCATCTGTAGAGAGAGTTATGCAAAATATAATACAGAAAATAAAATGCAAAAGAGAGAGATAGAGAGAGCAAATGACACAGCAATTATTTTCACAAAAATAAATTTAAAATCATAAAAATACATCGTTCCCCGGCAATGGCACCATTTGATGAGCACGGATTTCGCCTCTTTAATAATAAGGAATTGTAGTATAGGAGACGAAACTCTTTCGATCAAAAACCACAATCTTTGATTGTTGTGGAGAATTTTTCTTGGCAAGTATACCAAGTCGAACATAGGGAACGATGATTTTTAGTTGCGTGGTTTTAAATTAAATTAAATAATTAATTAAATGTTTGATTAATTTCTATGTTAGAAATAAAATAGAAACTTGAAGATAAAAATGCAATGTGAATTTAACGAAAGTAAACATAGGGAATAGTGGAGCGCAGGATCTGTGATTTTTAAAATTCAATCCTCAAATAAATTGATCAATTAATCCCCGAAAACTATCACAGATCGAATAATTTTAAGAAATATTTATCAAAGATAAAACCCAAGTTGCGGTGTGTAAGATCAATCACTGGCTAAATAACCCTACAAATAAAGAGATCAACGATAATTTTCAAGGAGATCTGACCCTTAATTTTTCCTATGATTTAATCCTCGAAGAATGATCGATAATAACAAGGAAATAACTCAGTAAATATCATCGAACATTCCCCTGCAATAGATCAATTTTTCCTCAAATTAATCTGTACAAAATGTCAAAAATATCATGTACATCAAATAAATCCTCAAATAATAATAATAATAATAAATAACTAGAACCAGATTAGTACACAAGATATGTAAAATGAAAAGGCAAGGAATAAGCTTCAAATTGATATATTATATGCTAAAATCGGAGTTCGGATGTAAAAGATATGCTCGATTGAAATATCAGAGATTGAAATGCAATAAAAATAAATATTTTCTTCTCAAAATAGTCCATGGAGGACTTATCTGCAATTTGTGAGACTTTCAGGGCTGTGATGCAATTTTCCAAGAATCTCGTGAGCCTCACGTGCTTCTGCTGGTGGGGGTATTGTAATAATTTTGGGAAGGAAGCAGGGCTAGTCTGTAAATTTACCAAGGGGCACGTGCCTCCTGGCTGGGGGACCTGCTTGCAAATTATAGAAAGCGAGGGGGTTCGATGCAATATTTCCCCCGCTCGTGTGCTCCTCACATGTGCAACGAGGCTCGGGACAGGGGCCTACGGTTCGGGGACCGTAGCAGGGACTCGACTTCTGAGC
Source organism: Ottelia alismoides (assembly GCA_037367405.1). NCBI lineage: Eukaryota > Viridiplantae > Streptophyta > Magnoliopsida > Alismatales > Hydrocharitaceae > Ottelia > Ottelia alismoides. The sequence goes on along the minus strand of JAZKJV010001148.1, from coordinate 72,643 downwards.
CTATGTGGCGGCTAGGGCTCGCTTTGGTGACCCGAGCCTCGAGGCTAGGGTCGAGGCTCGGGGCGGCTACGTGGCACGCGTTGAGCCGTCGGATCAAGTACTGGCCCTTGATCCAATGGTCGTCGGAGATCATGGGCCGCAGCGGGGCGAAGGTGGATGCGGTCGGGGCAGAGGTCGATGCTTGGGGATGATGGCGGGCGGTAGAGCGTGGTCGAACGAAGCTAAGCGAAGCAGTAATGCGATCAGTGAGGGCGAGGGTGCGACGAAGCAGTGGCGGAGGGCAACGAGGCGAGAGGAGCTCGGCCTCATGCGACACATGCCCCGCAGAGCTGCGGGTGGCAAAGCACGAGTTGGTGATGGCGGCGGCTTGAATAGAGGTGATGGTCAGTGCAACTCGATCGATGAAGGTGGCGGGTGACTGATGTCAACTGACACAAGATTGCTTTATAGGGATGCAGATGAGGCACCCCAGCTCCGTCTTGCACTTGCTCCTGCAAATGTTAGCGAAAGAACAACAAAGAAAGGGGGTAAAGTCCTTAGTGGAAGGCGACGAGAAGGAACTACAGCTCTGGCCTTAGCGAGACCGGATAAGGGGGATTCTGAAAGAGAGAAAAGAAGGTGGCGAGGGAGTAAAATGGGGCGATAAGGTGTCAGAGTTAACGGGGTTGATACCTGGAGAAGGGTGAGGTGGTCGAGGAAGGAAGATGGTACACCTAGGGCTGGAAGTGGAGGTCTCGTATCGCCCGGTGAGAAGGAGGAGGATCCTACTTACATCGTTGCTGCAAATGCTCTGGTGAGAAGAGAGCACGAGCTTGCACAGCTTGTGGAAGCTGCTACTCGGTCGTGGACATGGACCAAGGATCACACCTTGCTCCGCCTCTCGTCGTCGCCGTCTCTGCTACCTGTTGTCACCAGGAGGAGTATTGAGCTAATAAGGTGAAGTTTGGCAAGAGGTGAATGTCGAATGCGATCGCGTACGAGGAGCTTTATAGGGTGGAGGCGGTAACAAGGGGAGGTGAGGGAGTTACGTGGTGGTCGTAAGGATCGGAGGTGGTGAGGCGTGGAGGAGCGTTGCAGGAAAGGCAACGGCTGGAGGAGGAGGAGGTCACGTGCTAGGCACATGAACCGGGGGAGAGAGAAGAGAGGTCGGGGGTCACGTGCCGAGCACGTGACCAGGTGAGGTGTGATGGGTCACGTGCTTTGCATGTGACAAAGAGGGGCTTGATGGTCGGTGACACGTGGCACGCCCAGGGGTTGTCACGTGTCATCAAAAAATTCAAATTTAAAAAGGGGAAGAAAATAGAAAGATGTCTAGGATCGAAAAATTTCCTTCACAAAAGTTGTTCGTCTCGATGAGATCTACAGCTTTCAAGAAGGAACCAGAAGCAATAGAGGTCATCTGTACAAAGTGGTATTTTTTGTCATTCTCCGTGTGTATAGAAAACCACTTTTGGGGGTTTTGTAATTTTTTTGGTGGTTTTAAAAGAGGATTAAAATCTAGAAAAAAATATGATAAAATAAAATAGACTTAATTGCACATTAATCTATTTTTTTTGGACTTTTAATAAATAAGAAAATAGGAAAATAAAATAGAAGTACGAAACGAGCAAATTTTGTACAGACTCACAAAGGTCAATTAGACTCAGACAGTTTCTTTGATCTCAGTCTTAATTTGAATTGTAATTTTTATGCCTTTGATAAAACTTTCATCATAGAACATAAATGAAAAAGAAATAAAATAAAATGGGCTAAATATATACATAAAAACTCAGCTCAAATATCGCAAATAGATAAAATGCACAAAAGAGGCTCAAAACCCAACTTTCATATATGAGCTCTGACTTTTATGAAATTGGTCTTATTTTGAAGGTATTTGAAAATGGAGTACTTTAAAAGCGAGTAAACAAAAATCAGACATTTTATGAGGGAGATATGAGTGTTTTAGTCTATCTGATGTGAAATTAGGTTTTGAGTTTATTTGTCACTTATTTGAGTTAGCATTTTTTTGAATTTTATGTTAGTAATATTTACACAATGGAGTGGTTTTAGGTCAATCAGAGTTAAGATGAATTAATTAAAAATATGAGAACTTATCAGCTTATTAGGTTAATTTACACTTGGATTTTTGGGTTCTTTATTTTATGAAATTATGCATGATGAAATGTGAATATTATTAACACATGTATGAATGATAATGATGTTATATTAATTGATAAATACATATGAATTTTGAGGAACAAAGCCTAATTGACTAATGGTAGCATGTTGAATCTGAGATTCAAGTTATTCACCTTCCTTGAATTATTTATGACTAACCGATAATGGTGAGCATGAATGCTTTGATGAAGCTATACACTGTGAGACAAGGAATCAATGGGAGTTAGCCATGGATGAGGAGATGAGCTCTCTCTCGAGAAAGAAAATGTGGGATTTAGTCCCACTACCGAAGGGAAAGAGGTCTCTGCACAACAAGTGGGTGTATGATGAATCTCTATTTCATCGCCTTTATTCTATCATTTTGACCTTAAAAACCCTAGCTAATGAATGTAAGTGGCATTAATTTGTACAAAATAGCATCCATTATTTATTACATTTATTGTGTAAATAATACTATTTTTAATGACAAAATTATATAATAAAGAGAAGAAAAGAAAAAGGAATAAAATATTGAAAATATTTTATGATCCTAAACCCCGAGACCAAGTCAAGAATTGAGTTGGTCGACAAGGAATAAAGTAGGGGGAGATAAGGGACAAAAATACAATAAATCCCAAATTCCTGGATTTATTATTTATTCATTTTTGATACATTTTATTCTTTATTATTCATTCATCAAATAAAGAAACTTTGAACAAGAAAGTTGTAGACAATAATGTAAGTAAAAATACAAAATTGAGTTTGTAAAAAATAATACATAGCTTTCATCTTATACACAAAATAAAAAGCCAGAAACCAAACATCACAGACCCATATCTTTTCAATAAAAACTCAAAACATAGCAAAATCACCTCTAATTATATACAACTTTTCACAATCTATTTAATGGTAGTGGTTTTATATTTTTTTGGAGTTACTGGGTGAAAGTTAGGTTTTTGGGCCCTCATTGTACATTCTACCGATTAAAATATTTAATTTATTCATTATTTATTATTTTTAAAAATTCTTATTTTTATAATTTTGTAAATACCATTTATAACATATATGTATATTAAAACTAGAATAAAACCATGAAGAAAATGAAAAATAAAATAAGTCGGTGCGAATACATAGACAAAATACATATATTTTCTATATGTACATAAATAAAAGAGAAAGACATTCTTTCATTCTTTTATTCTCTATATTTTTCTAATATTGTAAATATTATACATATTCTATTAAAAATACAAAACTAAAATAAAATTCAACAAAATACATTAAAAGAAAAACATGAATATAAAACATAGGTAAAATACCTATGAATATACCCACATAATAAACTTATCTATTTATTTAAGTGCACGGATTACATCATAAAAATCAAATAAAAATATATTTATACTCACAAAAATAAGTTATAAATATATAAAATAAAAGAATAAAATAATAAAGTAAAGCATACAAATTAAAAATAAAAGTGTACAAAATATAGGTAATTATACATATAAATAAGCCCTTAAAATAAACTTGTAATAAAATACACCAATAAATAAATAAAAAACATAATAAAATACTACATAAAATAATAAACATTTTTATTTTATATTCAAAAATTAATAAAATCGTCTACTATTTTTAATTAATTATTCTTTAATTAAAATTCCTGTTTCGTCGTTTTGTGGTCTGTGTGGCCCAATAGCTGCGCAGGGATTGTTGACCTCTGGTCAACTGTCCCATCTGCTACCTGGCCCGTCAGAAATGTCTATTCCCCCAACTTCCTCTCTTTTTCCCGCTAGATTGGTCGATCAATCGACCTCGCTTCCTTTAAAGAAAATCATCATGGATCATCCATGATCCACGTCAGATCATTGTATAATATGTACATAACTCTAATTCATCGATCGAGGCCGGTCAATAAGGATGTGTCAAAAAGTCTATAAATAAAATCCCCCGAGCCTCCTTCCAATTTTGGTCACCATTAGAGCCCTAGGAGCCCTCACCTTGGATCCCAATCATCTTCTCGTGACAGGAGGAGGTGTTGCATGCTTCAGTGATGCTCCAGGAGGCTGGGGTGCACCCACGGCCGCCGTCGCCGGAGACCCTGCTCCCTAGGTGTCCCCCAGGTATAAGAGTTATTTCTTCTTTAGTTATTTTGTGTATTTTAGGTGTAGGTTTAGTTTCCTATCACTAGTTTAGGAATTAATCAAGTAAATTAGCCTTAATTAATTCACCCGTACTTTGTTGGAGTTGAGCTCTGGAAAGCACCTCCGCGTGTCACCATCAATGCTCCGCCGCTTTACTCGCTTCCATCTTTATCTTTATCGCCTCTCGATCATTCCCCGTACCTCAAATCCACTTGGACCATCTCGGTTCTGCGAAACGAGGATTTCCTCCACCGCGTCGCCGGAATCCTCTCTGCCTCACCACATTCCTTGCGTATCCAGCTTCAAGTTCGGTCGAGGAGAAGCCCCTCGAGTGGCATTTCCTTCCCTTGCAGGTTAGGCGTGTAAAGAAGCGTCAGGAGCCAATTTTAAAGACTGGCGGAGGTACATGGGGTCCTCGCCTTCCACGACCTCGCTGAGGAGCTCCGGTCACCTTTGCACCATTCTGATGCCTCCAAGAGATAGAGAGACCTACCAGGAAGCCTTTTGGACCCTTTGGAGCAACGAAGAACAGCGAGGGAGGTAGATACTGTCGGAGGAAGTTCGCCCAGTCGAACCTTCTTCCCTATTCTTCCTCAACCCTCCCCTGTCGTTCGATGAAGAAGGCGCCCCCAGTTTTAATCAGGGCTATTGGATCGAGCCACACGTCAACCGTCCGATCGCGTCTAGCGATCTAATCCTTCGTCCATCGCGAAGCGTCATCGGTTGTTGGATATGCGACACGTGGCAAGTAGAGAGGCCAACACCGTTGGATGGCGCGCATATATGGGGTAAATTGCACGTCTAGCCCCAACATTTTTGTATTTATTATTTATCCCTTTAAATAAAGTTAGCCGTTTAAAATAAAATGGATATTTTGCAAATGACCCCTTGTATTTATTTTATTTGCTTTTGGGTCCAGTCCACGTCACCTCACGTGTCGTCCCACGTGAGGTGGCAAAATTGCATGTATATCCCTACGGGTTTGTGTATTTATAAAAAGTCCAATAAATTGAATTAATGTTATATATTTTTGCGAAAATTGCTGAGAGGCCCCTGAACTTTTTGTAATTGCATATTGGTCCCTCCCGGCGTGCGTCACATGTTGTTCCACGTGATGGGTAATTTGCATGAGCACCTTGGTGGGTTTTGTAATTGGAAATTAGTATATAAAAATTAAATATACGTTTTAAATTTGTGGTAAATTTGCACAGAGCCCCCAGACTTTAATTTAATTGCAAAAATGCCCTTGCTATGACATATATTTTTGTGTGGTTATTTAATTATTAAAAATACCTAATGAGCTCCTAAAATACGAATAAATTGGGATAAATGCTTCATGTCATACATATTCATCTCTTATTTTTAATTAGCAATTTTTGCATATTATCCTTTTAATAAAATTAAAAAGGAGCCTAAATAATCCCTGTCTAAATTATAAAATACAAAATAATATAAAAACTTTTTGAGAAATTACAATATATATATATGGTATATTTTGATATTTATTGAGTCTAGAAAACAAAAAAACCCTAAAAATATAAAAAGGAACTTAAAAAAATCAAAAAGCTCCAATATCTAACAAAAATATAAAAATTCTAAAAAAAATACAAAAATTTATTTTTCTATTTTATAATTATCTATATGTTATTATTTATCCATTAAAATTATTTTGGGTAATTTTGGAACTTATTATTACTTTTGAAACCCAAATCAACTTCAGTTTATTTATTAATCCCATATTTGGGATATTTTTTACTTTAAAAATACATAAAAATTAGCAAAAAAAACTTTAAAAAATATACAAAAAATTAAAAATAAAATATATTAAAAACCCAAAAAATATATTTTCTTACTTTTGTTTATATTTAATAATATTTATAACTATATTACTATATATACAAGCCTTATATAGGCTACATTGTTTATATAAAAATATATAAAAAAAGATAAAAAGATAAAAAGAAAATAAAAAATTCGAAAATTAAAAATTAAATAAAGAAATTATAAAACGAAAAATAAAAAAATCAAAAATAAAAAACCCACAAAAAGAATTATACAAATTAATGACGTGGTTGTACATCGATAATTGTAGGCTACCATTTTGCTCTCTGTGGTTCGACCTCTACATGTTTGCCTGCTATGCACATTATTGTAGAGAAAATAAATTTTAATTCCACGTTTTGCCATGAATTATTTTATTCATATTGTGGTTTATCTGTTGATTGATCCAAGGTCTTTGTCGGTCAGCGCAGCGACTGCGTTCCCGCCTTGTGTGGAATGAAAGGCCGACGATTATTTTTACGATTATCAAATGGCATCGTTGCCGGGGAGTAATGAGTGTAGCCTATTTTTACTAGTCATTTTGGTATAATGATTTATCTGATTTATTGATTCATTGTTGTGAATATTTATTAATTTATCTGCAAATAATTTTTTGATTATTATTGTAAATATTCATTTCTATTATAAATATTCATTGGTTTGATTATTTGATTAAAAATACTGATGTCATATTTTTGCAACTTTGATGCGAGGGCCCGCCGCGCGAAGACGGTTTCCTAGGAAACCAATGTAGCCAAGCTTGGAGGAGGCTGGTCTTCTCTTCTTGACCGGCTGGAGAGAGCACCAAGGAAGCATAAGGAGGAATTAGTTTAAAAAATCATCAATTTTGTAATTTTATGGTGAGAGAGAGAGAGGAAAATTTGGCATGTAATATAACTGGACTCTACTCCTCACAACGAGGTCCAATGATCGGGTGTCTGTTCACCTAGGGGCCTCGTTGCTGTTTTCCGTATTTCATCGACTTCTTTTATTTTGTTTTCCGTTGTTTTGAGCTTTCCGCCTTATTTAACTTTGTTTTGTGTGCATGTATCCCCTAGATTTAGGCAGCTCGACTCGGTAACTAGGTCTAAACCTTAATAAGAATGCATGTTCCTATAGTCTCTTACTTATGGATCTAGTCAAATTAAAAATGTTGGTAATTCATCTCTGAGACTGCGTGCCGCTAGAGGTTGTATACAGCACGTGTAGGACTTGTTGTGGCGGGCACCGATCGGCATCAGAGATCGGAACTTGGTCTTAGTTCTGAATAACTAACAATTGGTTCTTCACGATTAATAGTAGCTACTGTTTAGGGCGATTTTGTCGATTGCACACCACCATGTAGATAGGTTTAAAAAATTCTGTTTTGCATACCGCATGGAGAGAGCTGGGACGTGTTGTAAGTCTTCTCACTCAGCATGCATCATTAGGTTCAATGGTGAGATTTCCATCATTGAATCAACTTGCATGGCTTTTCCGCTATCTCCCTCTGATTTTGAGCACCTAGGACTTAAATGAAAATCTACAAAAATGTTAGGCGCTTGTATGAAAAAAAACTCAAAAAAAGTGAAAACCAGAAAATAAAACAAGGGAACTGCTAAATACACTTTAACCTTAATTAAAATCCGTAATGGACTATCATTGTTCTGGGTTCATAAAGCCCTCATTGTTTTCAGGTACCTTCAGAGGGGACCGAAACCTCTCCCATGAGCGAGGCATGTCCCATAAGGAATAGAGCCCAAATCCCAGTCTGTAACTGCCTTATGTATCACCTGGATTTTCGAAGTAATGATGCTTCTATCGTACGTGACCGAGTAGGGACTTGTCAACGATGGTGTTCCTGCCTTGTGTGGAACATCGACATGGTCGGAAGTACTGAGCATAGGACACGCCTTCACGGGTCTGTCTCATCGGTTTGCATTAGAGTAGGTTCTTGCACGCTCACGTGTGATTCTGTTCCGAGCAAGAACCGAAGTATTGGTTTCGCCTTCGGCTTCCTCCCTTTATTTCTTTGGTTGAGTAGAGATCTAGGAAGGATTACAAGGACATCAAAAAGTGCAGACTACATGTTACAAAGGAGGAGGACAAGTACGTGATACTTTTCTGGCAGTACTCTTTCTCCTGTAGGGTTAGCATGCTAAGGACTTATTATAAGATATGCCTGAAATACCAACTCTAAAACTGAAAAGATAATAAGTAGTTGAACCTTTACGGCTTCACATGGCGTGAGTTGGTGAACCCAATTTTTTATTGTGTTTGTATGGATCTAGACTAAGGTTCAAAGATCAAGTCCCGTGTATTTGCGTAAATTTTGTCATGTGTTTCTCTCTTTGACCCCCGCTAAGTTCGAGCCTTTTTACTGTTTTGCATCCGATTTGTTCCTCGTTGACCACCATATCTTTCTTCCGATATCTACTCCCCTCTTGCTTCGTGAAGGCGATCCATGGATGGTTTAGTCGAGATCTCGTCGACACCTACATCGATTCCATGGACTCGACCTCACCAATAATTCGAGGTGATTCTCGAGAACCCGATCCAGACCTTGCGGGTCGATCTCCAGACTCCTCGTCTTCTACCTTTCCTCTTAACCACCCAATAAACCGGGACCACTCTTGTACCACTTCTGCCATTGTGAATGAAAGTTGACTACAGTCCATATTCTTTTTTTTCATTCACAACATTCTGGAATTGACCTTGATTCCAGATTCATCATGGCAGCTGGGATCCAATTGCAAAGTGGTCTGATTGGGATTCTCTCATCTTGCTGATAGAAGACAAACCAAGCACTGGATCCCAATCCAGAATTCATCTCCTCAGATTCAGAACCTGAGATGGCTCCTCAAGGAGAGGGCAAGGGTCAGCAGCCCCCTCAGCCAGAGCAAGGACAGATGCCTGATCAAAATCAGGTCAATGCACAGTTGTTGGCATCTATCTAAGCGATCCAGCAACAGCTGTCAGAGCAAGCCCTCGCATAGACTGTGTTTCAAGAAATGTTGAATGATGTGATGAACAGACCTGAAGGAGGAGGAGGCAGACAAGCAGGAGGTGGTGGTGGACCCCGTGACAATCCAGATGAAGAAGAGCCCGAACAAGAACAATCGAAATCGACGCTGAGAGAGACCTACAACCCTGGAGGCAGCCAGATGACCGAGTGGATCCGCATTCCACCAGTGCATGCTCACTTTGAGCTGAAGCCCCAGTTCCTCGCTCTTCTTCCCTCTTTCCACGGGAACACCAGTGAAGAGTCATACATTCATCTCCAGCAGTTTTCACGCATCTGTCGTACTACTCATTACCCTAATGTCCCTATAGACATAGTAAAGATGACGGCATTCCCCTTTAACCTACAGGACAAGGCTCTCTACTGAGTCAATCATCTAGAAAGGTTGTGATGACTTGAGAGGAGCTGAAATCCACATTCTTACACAAGTTCTACCCTCTCGGTCGGCTCAATCAGATGCGAGCCCGAATCATCAATTTTCTCAGGGTGCACATGAGAGTATCTACGAAGCTTGGGAGAGATTCACAGATATGCAGGAGAAATACCCTCACCATGAGATTCCAAGGACCAACTTGGTCCAACACTTCTTTAGGGGTATGAATGTAGAAAGTCAAAAGCTCGTTGACGCGGAAAGTGGGGGCTCACACTTCAACAAGGATGAAGAAGTCGTATGGTAGATCTTCGAGGAGATGGACGAGGGAGAGGCCGCCCTCTCTTCATCCAAGGCATATCAGAAGCAGCCCCAGATTCTCCAGAAAAAAGTACACATGGCAGTGTCTCATGAGGCGGAGAGAGATGAGAGCTCCAACCTTAGCATTATCGGGGGTCATCTCTTGAAGGTTGATATCATTGAGAAGAGATCACAGGACCTTGAGAAACTCGCTGTGATCGAGAAGAGGACTCATAATCTTGATAAACTAGATCAGATTACCAAGAAGTTAGGGTTGCTGGTAGGCACCATCAACTCTTTCCAGTCGGCAACACCATATCCAGATGCTGCAGCTGAGAAGAAGGACGATCCATCACCGCCACATCCGCCTCAGCCGAGCCAGCAACCACTGGCAGTTCAGCACGTGTATTATGTGCAGACACCCGACCAGAGCCATCCGCAACAACAGATGGTTGTTTACCAGCTAGATTTCCTCAATCAGTCGGATCCAACATTCCCACCACCACCCCTAATTCAAGAAGTAAATGGGAGTATGGAGCAATGATGCGTAGTTGGCCTGTCCTACCGGACACCCACAGGGCCAACAGCAAGCCAACACGCAGTACCACCAACCACAGGGTGGTCTTTTTGGACAGTCCTCGCAGCCGCCACCGCAATATCACCATCCTCCCTAGTATGCTAACCAATGGAGGCAGAATCAACACTACCAGCAACCTCAGTACTGACAGCCATCGTGATACCATCAGCATGCAGTTGCACCACCTCAGCAGTATCAGCAGTATCCTCCTCCCTCCTGCAATCAGTTTTAGCTTCCTCTACCACAGCAGCACCACTAGTAGTCGTTGCCTCAGCTCTCGCACCCGCAGCAACATCATCATCTGCACGTTGAACCTTCTGAGGAAAATCCCATGAACCCGACATTGGATTGCTTGGCCCAACTCGTCAAAGGCCTAGCAGATATGACCAGGAAACTCGATGAACTGACCGCCACTAAAACTACCATCCCTGTGCAGATCGAAGCTAACCCCAACAGCTTCAAAAAGAAGGAGAAAGAGTGATAGGGCCTTACCTCCGTCTGCCTCCAACAAAGGGGAGAATAAAGCTTCAGGTCATCTTCTGCATCAACTGTGCTAGCTACAGGTATGGGTGAGGAAGAAGAAGAAGGAGGAGCCACCCTAGTTGCTACTGACCACCATCTGCATCAACAAAAAGCATAAAAAATTCAACAAAAACAAAAAGAACAAAAAGAAGATCGTCACCAAAGTGAAGTCGCGCCAACCTTAGAGGAGCCATCAGCAGCAGCCGATCCCACGCCAATCGACAGAGCAGAGGCCCCACTTTTTGCTCGTCCACCAGTACCAGCACCTCAGCTTCTAGCTTGTACTCCTTTTGTAGTCCGGATGTACAACAGTTTGTGGAAAATGGTTTTATTGTAAATAAGAACTCTAATTTGGATTCCAGCAATGTACATATTCCTTTTCCTGATGCAATAGAAAAACCCAAAAAATTTGCAATAAGAAAAAGTGCATTATCTGATCTTGGAGTTCTAGATATCATTAATAACTTGACTATTGAGATTCCTTTAATGAAGGCCATGGAGTACATGCCAGTTGTGAAGAAAGGTCTGAAAGAAGCATGTACAAGCAAGTGTCGCGCATGTACAAGCAAGTGTCGCCCAGCACGAAAGAACCGATGCAAACAGGTTGAGAAGCATGTTCTCACCATGGCCACTATAGCTGCCATCAGCAATCTCCCACAAAAGAAGCAAGACAAAGGTGCACCTCTCATCAGTTGTGAGATTTTTGATCAGGTCTTCGAGCACACTCTTCTTGACAGCGGGTCTTCTATCAACCTTCGACGCTCATCACTATTGCAAGAATTTGGGCTAGGTCCGTTCAAGCAAACACGAATGATCCTTCAGTTTGTTGACCGATCCATCAAGCAACCTACAGGTCTTTTGGAAGACATTGTCGTAAAGGTACGGGAAATGCAGTTTCCAGTTGACTTTGTAGTCACTTGATATGGACTCCCCGGCACACTTACTCCAGACCCCTATCATCCTTGGCCGACCATTCATGTGTACCTCAAAAGCCGTGGTTGATTATGGGTCTGGCAAGATCACTCTCAGCTCGGGCAGCAAGAGAATCACTATAGACATGATCAGCGAGCCGAAAGTCATGACTCATGAGAGCCGTACAGCACCAGAAGCAGACTGTGACTTTATTGCAGAAATCAGAGATACACCACTTTCTTTGGAAGATCCATGGACCCAAGAAATCCTCTCTCTGGAGGAGGACTTGGAAAGTACAGTCGATACATGCTCCGATGATCCTTGGGAGGCAGAATCCCATTTGCTGATGCGCTTTTTGACTCCAAAGATTCACTCCATCCCGAACACGATGAGCCTAATGCAGAACTGTTCGGCACATTATCAAAATCTCATCGGGAGACTGAGGTCAGTAGCTCTGCCAAAGTTCAAGCAACACATCCTACCACCGGTACAGTTTCTGAAGTGACTAACAAGTTGGCCAGATCAAAACCGGAACTCAAGCCACTTCCAGTAGGCCTGAAGTATGCTTTCTTTGCGGATGAAGAAAACATGTACCCGGTCATCATCAGCAGCAGGCTGACTCCAGAGCAAGAATCTAGACTCCTCGAGGTTTTAGAAAAAAAACCGCAAGGCACTTGGTTGGCATGTATCAGATCTCTGCGGGATAAATTCGACGTTGTGTTCACACCATATTTATGTGGAAGAAGATGCCAAGCCATCCCAGAATTTCAAATAAGGTTGAATCCAAATCTCCGGGACACCGTCATGAAAGAAATCACGAAATGGTGTGACACAGGCTTCATTTACCCCATCTTCAATTCAAAATGGGTGAGCCTCTTGCACGTAGTTCCAAAGAAGTCGGGGCTCGCTGTGATTACAAACGAAAGAGGAGAGGAGATATCTACTCGGATACCGATATCCTAGCGTGCATGTGTTGATTATCGCCGTCTTAATGCAGCAACAAAGAAGGACCACTTCCCCTTGCCATTTATTGATCAGGTTTTAGAAAGACTAGCCGGCAAGGAGTTCTTCTGCTTTCTGGATGGGTACTCCGAGTACAACCAAGTGGTAATCGCCCTTGAGGATCAAGAGAAGACTACCTTCACTTACCCATTCAACACTTATGCTTTCAGAAGAATGCCCTTCGGATTGTGCAACGCACCAGCGACATTCCAGAGATGCATGCTTGTAGTTTTTGCCGAGATGGTAGGCAATTTTCTTAAGGTGTTTATGGATGATTTCTCCATCTATGGTGACAGTTTTGATTCTTGTCTTGAGCACCTGGACAGAGTACTTCAGAAATGCCATAAAGTCAAACTAGTGCTAGCATGGGAAAAGAGCCACTTCATGGTCACAGAAGGAATTAACTGGGTCATGTCGTTTCCAAACGTGGCTTGGAAGTCAACTTGGAAAAGGTGGATGTGACTTCCAATCTCGAGCCACCTCAGACAATAAAGAGTGTGAGGTCATTCCTGGGGCATGTTGGTTTCTATAGAAGGTTCATCCGAAATTTCAGTCGCATTGCCTGACCTCTTACAGAACTTCTATGCAAGGAGATTGAGTTCAATGTTGATCAGCAAGTTCTCCTTTCTTTCAATCAACTGAAGGAGCTTATCACTCAAGCTCCAGCCCTACAACCGCTGGATTGGTCTCTCCCTTTTGAGATCATGGCCGATGCGTCAGACTTTGCAGTTGGGGTTCTTTTAGGACAAAGAAAAGACAAGGTACCCTATGCCATTCATTACGCTAGCAAAATATATGATAAAGCTCAAAGAAATTACACTATGACAGAGAAAGAGTTGCTAGCTGTGGTATTCGCCGTGGAAAAGTTCATGTCCTATTTGCTTGGATCGAAAGTTACCATCTTCACCGACCACTCTGCTATCAGATATTTACAGCAAAAGAAGGATGCCAAGCCCAGGCTGATCAGATGGATCCTTCTCCTCCATGAATTTAATTTGGAAATCAAGGACAAGCCTGGAGTTCAGAATGTGGTAGAAGATCATCTCTTCAGAATTGAACAGTAAGAGCCTCCGTTGAACAATGCACCCATCACAGAAACCTTTCCTGACGAATCAATTTTGGTTGTGGATTCACTCCCTTGGTGTGCTGATATTGTCAACTACCTCGTTTCAGGGGAAGTACCACTGGATTGGATGAAAAATCAGAAGGACAAATTCTTGTCGACAATCCATTTCTACCAATGGGAAGATCCTCTCTTATTCAGGGAAGGGGCAGATTACATCTGGCACATGTGCATTCCTCAGGAGGAGCATCATAGTGTCCTTGAGCATTGTCACTCGCTCGAATCGGGTGGATACTGAAGCCGCCCCGGCTACCCTTGTTAATTCAACCGAGTTACCAATCGAATTAGGTTTGTCGTTCATTGCAGTCGGGTAATCGAGACTTCGTCAAAAACACCATTCAGATTTAATGTTTGATTAATTCCAAGCGGTAGATTTATTTTACTTGGACAAGCCCAAGGTCGAACTCAGGGAGGCAGCTGTATCCTTAGGAAAATTTTTAGTTAATTTAGATATCAGATTACCGAAGAATATTTTTGATCCTTTTTTATGCAATTAAAGAAAATGCAATGCCATTTCATGCCAAATTTAAGTTAAATCACAAAAGATAGTCAAATGGAGTCCAAAATTAATGAAACTTAGCCAGAATATGGAATCCTATGAAACTAAGTTACTGCAATTTTTTTGGATTTTTTAGACTCTAAATGAATTAAAAATGAATTTAATATGGATGCAGGGTAGTTTTTGCAAAATCAATTTTAATAAATATCAAGTCCATTATTTTTAGATATAAAATTTATCCTATATAGGTCTAAGTGAGAGTAATCCAGAAAAATTAATAAACCTAAAAATCTATGTAAATGGAATCTATTAAAAATCAATTAGGCAAAATACTATTTGATTTATTCAGGCCTCGTGATGCATGCAAGTGCTATGGTTTTTAGGCACAGAGTAGAGCAACTTAAACTAAGTCTAATGTGATTTTATGGTGATTTTTGGAGCAACAAAGAATTTAATAATAAAAAAAAGGAACACAGTGGGCAAAATATGTCAAATTCCACAAGAATAATATTATTAAATTCTTTGTAGCTTACAAAAATATGACACGTGTGATGACCGTCTAAATGACCAAGGCAAAGGTGTCTAAAAGGTCGTTGAGACCTCAATCACTCAGACTCGGGTCAACAAGAAAAATGAACCACTTAATGCAAATAAAATCAATCAAAACGGAGAAGCGGTCCTGCTATGTGTTTAACCTGGTATAGCTCCCAGGGTCGAACTCGAGGAGCACGGATTGGCCGAAGGCCTACGAAGTAGTAAAAATACGGAAAATAAAAGACAAAATATTTTTTAGTGGTTTTTAATTATTTTTATATTATTTTTGGATTTTTAATATATAAAGAAAATAAGAAAAACAAAAACAAGCACACTTCAACAATTTATTTAATGCATCAAAAATCAACTAAAAATTAAAACAAAAATATTTTTATGTATTTTATATTTTTTTATGTTTTTGGTGAATTTTTGATAATTTTCTGATGTGTATTTTATTTTCTAAAAATCAAACAGCGCTAAAAGCAAGGGGTACTGTCCAGCAAGGCCAAAAGTCCCTAGAAACATTATCTAAGGGCCTCACAAGGGCCTGGAGGTAATTTTCCTGTAAGGTAGAGAAAGCAAGGAAAATTTGGGTACCAAGTTTATTATTTTTGGATTTTTAATTAATTTATTAGAATTTTTATGGGTTTTCGAGTGTTTTTAAGTTTTTAGGTTTTTTAAGCAATGAAAAATAGCCAAATATGGCTAGAAAATCAAGCAAACTAAACTAAATAGTAACTAATTTTTATAGAATTATTAGGGGAGTTTTTATATTTTTTTGTGATTTTTAAATCTAGACAGTAGCAAAAACTAAGGTTTTTGAATTTTTAAAAATAGCAAACACAATAAAAAATGTCCTCAAAAATTCACAAAAATCCTACACCATGGCAGGAGCCATGTGTCAAATTTTCATCGAATTTGGAGGTGATTTGATATTTTATTCAAAAATAACAAAAGGGTACTGTGCAGAGGGACTGAAATGCAAATACCCAAAGTTCCGGGGGTCCCGGTGCAATTAACCCAGAAAAACACATGCAAACCGCGTGCCTGGGACACTTAGGGATCTATATGTAAGAAAAATAAGTCCCGAGGACCTATTGGTAACACGTACCAAAAGTCCAGGGGGCTCAGTTGCAAATAACCCAAGATATCACGCACATGCGAAATTAAACCATTCACAGGGGCATAAATGCAATTAATTAAAAAGTCATTCATTCATAAACATCCAGAACTACAAGGGCATAGATTGCAAATACACCAACAAAACACGTGACGAAGCACGTGGCTCACAACAGGTAGGGGTATAAGTGCAAATATCTAAAGCTCAGGGTCCTCTATGCAATTAAACCTAAAACTAAACAACGTATTTAAATATTTATAGGACTAAAGCTAAATAAAAACAGAAGCGGGGCCTAAGGGTAATTTACTCTTTATTAAGCGGGTCGTTGGATGCGCTCCACGTGGCTGATCTGACGGGTACGGCTGGTGGGCGCTCCAGATGGCGTCTCCTCGGATCGAACGCTCAAAACAGCTCCGGAGATGGACGGCTCAGATCAGAACTGGAGCGAGGAGGCACGATCAACGGCTCTGGAGGATGCTGGAAGAACTGATGGCCGGTGAACTTCGCCGGCCTCGTGAAGGCGCCTCCGGCCTCCTCTGCTGCGCCTGAGTATCGGAGGAGCTCCGGCGTGAAGGTGCGCAGCTGCTGCTGTCCTCCGATGCCCCAGCCGAGCTCGGGGGAGCTCCGACGAGGGGGGCGGAGGTGAAGCTCCTGGGCTGGATATCGAGAGGCCTCAGATGGCCTCCTCTGGACCTGCAAAACCCCTCAGGAGATTCGCGGGTCGAGGGCAAAGTGCCTCGACCCAGTTAGGCGACGTGAAGGTGACTGGTGCGTAGGGGCGGCAGGCTCCGGCGAAGGGGGAGGACGGTGGAGCCCGGTTCCCAGCTCCTGTGCGAGCTGGGTTGTGTGAGTGGGTGGAGAACGTGCAGCGGAGAGAGGCGAACGTGTGGGTCGGGTCCGATGGTCGAACGGTGGTCGGAACCGGGGTGAATCGAAGGAATACGACGGCGGGACGAATTGGGGCAAAATGGAAATCAGATGAAATGGCTAAGCTAAGAGGGTACCTGGGTGAAGGAATGGGATGTGGTCGAGCTTGCGCAGCTCTGGGTCTTCGCCTCAAGGAACGCCGACGTCCGAGGCTCGAGCTCCAACTCAGGGCGGAGCACGGCGGTGATACTCGCCGGATCAGTGGTATCCTCCTCCTCGCCTCGCTGCAACAGGTGGAGACGCTCGCTGTCACTCGTGCGATCACTCTGGAGCTCACAGGGAATAAGGGGAATGACCAAAGATGGAGAATTAGGGTGGCGGAGCAGAGCTTAAGTATGATGGCGGGTCCGGGAAGAAGGGCGCGGGTAGGGCGATGTAGCGCGCGGATCCCGAGGCGAAGGCTCTGGCGAGGTTCTCGGGTATGACGTGAGCAATCCGGAGCCGGGGTTTGGGTGATAGGCAATCGGGTTGAGCGGGGAAAAATCCGAGAAGTTGGGTCCGCCACTCAAACCCGTGGGAAGTGGTCCTGGGGGGGCCAGTTGACCGGGCGGTCAACATCCCCAAGAGCCAATGCGGTTCGGCCACGTGGCTGAATCTTGAGATGACAAATACACATAGCTAGGGGCCGAATCTGCAAAAACTCAAAATATGAAATATTTTTATTTCATTTTTTTCTATTTTTTGGTGATTTTTAATTAATTTTTGGAAATAAAAATAAGGTATTTACATTATATGTACTATATATAGGTATATACACAATGTATGGGGTTTTGATTTTTGATTTTTATATATTATTTTTGTACAATTTTATTCCTATTTTATATTTTATTTATTTATAGTATAAAATAAGGAATAAAAGGATGTTTTTATTTGATTTTTATTATTTATGTACATAGGTAAAATAAATAGATATGTACATCTATATACATGGTATATGCACAATGTATTTTTGTATTTTTAATTTTGTTATTTTTATTTGATTTTTTTGATTCTTTTTATTTTATTTATTTACAATATATAGCATAGAGTATTTACAAAAAGTTTGGAAAATAACTTTATTTATTTACAAGGTTAAATAAATATATAGGTATGGTTTATGTACATGGTGAAAGGGTATTTTTAATCTTTTTGATTTTTAGCTTTTTATTTTGTTTTTATATTAGTAAATACAAGTATTTACAAGCATATTTTTGGTGAGGAAAAATATTTTTATTTATTTACATAAATATTTACACAAGAGCTCCTATCTCCCTCTACTTTGGTTTTTATGCGGTCAGGCCCATGCTGAGCCCTCCCTTGGGTTAGGTTGCTCAATATTTATTCTAAATATTTCCCTCTTTTTCTTTTTAATCTTTATTCTTTTATTTTTGCACAAAAACATGCTAATTATAGGTTTTTACACAATGCATGCTTTTGCTAATTATTCCTATTTACACATATCTACATGCATTTGCAAAGGTTTTTGTAGCTAAAATATAAGAATAAAGAGTGATGAATGGGTATTCATCACCCCCCTATACTTAACTTTGCTAGTCCCTTAGCAAACACTTATTTGAAAAAGAAGTGAAAAAGAAAGAAAGAAAAAGAAAAAGAGGATGTACATGGATCAAGGTTGATTATTAAACTTGCCTTCATTAAATTGGGGTATGGAGCTCGATCAGATCTTTGGATTATTAATGTGTCGGAACCTTATTTAGACTTAAGCTTAAAACCTAACAGCCTCTAAGTTCCACTAATCTATAACCAAGACTCCTCAATGCTCCAGATCAGAACAAGTCATCAATCACAAACCCTGAAGACCATGAATCTTTTCTTGTCCTGTGAATGTGAAGTCTAAGCTCTCCACCTCAGAAATGGTAACTTGACAACCCTCCCTGACAAGGTAACTCTATGACCTCAATCTGGCCACTCTTTCCTCAAGGAGCGGGGTATTCCCTTCTAAGTTCAAGTTCAACCGGCTCAAGAAGAGGGGGAAGAAGAGAATGGGTCAAGGCCAGTGTAGCCAAGTACCCTTGGGAGCTTGACCAGTGTAGCCAAGTCTCCCTGCTGCAAGCTACAACAGGTGGATCATGAAACCAAGCTTTGCTTATTGCACTCTATGTACATACTCCGGTGGGATTATCATTTTCTCTCAGACCCACCACTTTTTTTGGAGTTCTTTTCTTTTTGCACATTTTTTTCAAGTGCATCTGTACAACATATACATGTGCAGCATATATACAAGGAGTTTTTCCTCTTGAGCCAGTAGACTATCCCTCTTTTGAAGCTTTATTGCAACCCACAACTCCCGTCGTTAGACCTCATGGCAACCAGACCAAGTTGAGACGCACTTCCTTCACTATAAGAAGAAGAGAGGTTCCGCCTAGAAGTACTACCCTCATATGCTACCCCAAGTCAAGGAAGACTGCCTCCTCACCACCTCATCCGTAGAGAGCTCGGTGCATAGTGCTGGTGTCCAAGTAAAGCCATAATCTATATGAGTCATGTGTTGTTGTTAAGTGCTCTACTTAGGCCTCATTGAGATGACATGTGACCATAGCCTAGTGGACTCAAAGGATTAAGTCACCATGGACCTGAAAAGCCTTAAACCTAAGCCCTATAAGGTTCCTCTTAGAAATTAGGTGGATTAAGATCTTAATCAAGCTCCATTTCTCAATTTGATTCCAGGCTAGTTTAAATGTCAACTATCATCCAGAAAAAACTATATACATATGTACAAAAAGATGCTTATTTACACAAATTTTACAATCATGCAAAATTTTTGAAAAATGTTTTGAAATCATGAATGAATGATGCATGAAGTGCAAGTTTTGCAAAAAGATATTTACACACATTTACACAAGATTTTTGCAAACTTTTGATTTTCAAAACATTTTGGAAAAATTTTGTACTATATACATAATTTTGATAAGAAAATATTTACACAGGCTTTACACAAAAGATTTTTGAAATCATTTTTACAAAAATAATTTGTACACTAGCTATGTATGTGCAAATAAAAGAAGATTGTGTACATGAAAATTTTTTAATTTTTGTGGTTTTTAGCCATTTTATTTATTTAACACACTCACACAAAGTACGAGTTATGGCTAAAGTATATATGAAATATATACACACCCCCCTATACTTAGCTCGAACGATGTCCTCAGAGTCAAGAGCGATGAGAAGACATAACTCGTGCTAGGTATAGGAAAGTGAAAAGAAAGGCTAAACAAAAAGGAAATGAAAAGTCAAGAAGGACCCAGGTCTCCCCCCTATACTTAGGATCAAGTAATCCTAAGTATAGCAGGCTGTATACTAAGGGAAAACCTGAGTGCAGAATGTACAGGGTCTACCCCCACTATACTTAGGGTGAAATATCCCTAAGTATAGGCAGCAAAAACAGGGGTAAACAGAAACAAAAGAAATACTCAAAAGGTCTCACATCCCCCCTATACTTAGGGTAAAGTGCACCCTAAGTATAGCATAATCACAAGATGAAAGAAGGGATGTGGGACTAAAGAATGTAGTGATATGGACATCTGGATCTATACAAGTCGGAAGATCAGTGAAACTCAGGCGTGAGATGCATTAGATGTGAGTCAAAGACCACATCTCACGCAAAATGAATAGGGGCAAGATCAACGACTCGCGGCTCATGATCTAGAAATGGCTTGAGCCGTTGGCCGTTCACTCGAAAGGTACTCTCAGAAGACAACTCAGATATGTCGATGCTACCGTTGTCGTGTACCTTTCTAACCAGATAAGGTCCTTTCCATTTGCTCTGAAGCTTCCCTGGAAATAATCGTAGCCTCGCATCAAACAGCCATACTCTCTGTCCAATCTCAAAATGCTTGTGGCTGATATGAGAATCATGCCACTCCTTGACTTTCTCCTTATAATGTAGGCTGCTTGAGAAAGCTGCATCTCTAAGCTCCTCCAGGGCAGCTAGCTCTGCC
The DNA here is from genome assembly GCA_037367405.1 of Ottelia alismoides. Taxonomy (NCBI): domain Eukaryota; kingdom Viridiplantae; phylum Streptophyta; class Magnoliopsida; order Alismatales; family Hydrocharitaceae; genus Ottelia; species Ottelia alismoides. Next base: position 51,714 of record JAZKJV010001148.1, on the reverse strand, counting down.
CTCCTCTGGTCTCCCATACCATCTGGATCCATCAAAATATCTGTAACGGCCCAAAGTGACTTGTGCCTCAGCTCAACAGGTAAATGGCATGGCTTGCCATATACGAGGCGAAAGGGAGATGTGCCCAAAGGTGTCTTGAAAGACGTCCTATATGCCCACAAGACCGAGTCCAAAAGCCGTGACCAATCCTTTCGGTCCGGGCGGACGACTTTCTGCAAAATAGTCTTGATCTCCCTATTCGACACTTCGGCTAGACCATTTGTCTGTGGATGGTAAGGTGTAGCAACACGATGGTCTATGCTGAACTCGCTAGCAAGTGCCTTCACCTGGTCGTTGATGAAGTGAGACCCCCCATCAGAAATCAGAACTCGTGGAACCCCGAACCGCGTGATGATGTGCTTCCTCAAAAATCTGCAAACTGTCCTCGCATCAGCGGCTCGGGCGGGGATAGCCTCCACCCAACGACTCACATAATCAACGGCCAACAGAATGTACTCAAATCCCTGACTCTTAGGGAATGGACCCATGAAATCGATGCCCCATGCGTCAAAAACCTCACAGAAGTGAATGGGCTGCATCAACATCATATCACGCTGTCCACAAGTGCCCATCCTCTGACAGTTAGTACACCTCTTCACGAACTCATCTGAGTCCTTGAAGAGGGTAGGCCACCACAAGCCGGATTGGAGCACCTTCTGTGTCGTTCTCCTCCCAGAATGATGTCCTCCTGCCTCAAGCTTGTGGCAGTAAGTGAGGACGCTATGGTGTTCCTCCTGAGGAATACACCGACGCCAGACGTTATCCCCTCCTTCGTGGTAAAGGATGGGATCCTCCCAATGGTAAGACTTGGCCTTCGCGAGGAAGGTCTCAAGCCTCTGCCGGGGCCAATCTTGTGGGACTTTCCCAGCAACGAGAAAGTTCACAATATCGGCGTACCATGGGAGTGAGGCGATAGCAAGGATCGCCTCATCTGGGAAGGTATCTCTAATAGGGTCAATCTGCTCAGAATCCTCAGGCTGCTCTAGTCGGGAGAGATGATCCGCCACCACATTCTTGACTCCAGGCTTATCCTTGATCTCAATGTCAAACTCCTGGAGTAGAAGGATCCATCTAGTCAGTCTGGCCTTGGCATCCTTCTTTGCCACGAGGTACCTGATGGCGGTGTGATCTGTAAACAAAGTCACTCTAGATCCAATGATATACGATCTGAACTTATCTAGGGCAAACACTACAGCTAGCATCTCCTTCTCTGTGACCGTGTAATTCCGCTGGGCAGAATCCAATGTGCGGCTAGCATAGTGTATGGCAAATGGAACTCCATCCCTCCTCTGTCCCAGCACTGCCCCTACGGCAAAATCGGAGGCATCCGTCATGATCTCGAATGGGAGAGACCAATCTGGCGGCTGGAGGACAGGAGCCTCAATAACACACTGCTGGAGAGTCGCGAACGACGAAAGACACTTGTCATCGACAAGGAACTCGGTGTCTTTCGTCAAGAGATCAGTCAACGGTCGGGCAATCCTGCTGAAATCCTGAATAAATCTCCTATAAAATCCAACGTGCCCTAGGAATGACTGTAGTTGCCTCAGATTGGACGGCGGTGCGAGTTTCCTAATGACATCAACCTTGGCCGGATCAACCTCCATGCCCCTGTTGGAGATGATATGGCCAAGCACCGTCCCTTGAGTCACCATGAAGTGACTCTTCTCCCAAGATAAGACCAAATGAAACTCAATACATCGCTGGAGTACCCGGTCTAGGCAGTCAAGACAGGAGTCGAATCTGTCGCCGTAGACTGAGAAATCGTCCATGAAGACCTCCAAACACTCCCCTACCATGTCCGAGAAGATCGACAGCATGCACCTCTGAAAAGTCGCAGGGGCATTGCATAGCCCAAATGGCATGCGTCGAAAAGCATATGTGCCGAAGGGACAGGTAAAGGTGGTCTTCTCCTGATCCTCAGGAGCGATGGCCACTTGGTTGTAGCCTGAGTACCCATCCAGGAAGCAATAATGGCTCTTCCCTGCCAGTCTCTCAATGATCTGGTCAATAGAAGGCTGGGGGAAATGGTCCTTCTTGGTGGCCTGGTTGATTCTCCTGTAGTCAACACAGACCCTCCAAGAGGTGGGTACTCGTGTAGCAATCTCCTCTCCCGACTCACTGATCACAGTCGTGATGCCTGTCTTCTTGGGCACCACATGCAAGGGGCTGACCCACTTGGAGTCGGAAATGGGATAAATAAAATCTGCGCTCCACCATTTTGATATTTCCTTCATCACAACCTCTCTCAGGTTGGGGTTCAGTCGCCGCTGGAACTCACGCGACGGCTTCGCCCCCTCCTCGAGATAGATATGGTGGGAGCACACTGATGGACTAATCCCATGGAGATCTGCTACGCTCCATCCGATCGCCTTGCAGTTCTTTTCAAGAACCCCCATCAAACGGGATTCTTGCTCTCCAGTCAACTCGGCGGAGATGATGACTGGGTACATCTCTGGCTCGCCCGCAAGGAATCGATACTTCAGCGAAGTAGGGAGCGGCTTCAGCTCTGGAATGTTGGGTGCTGGCAAATCTGGCTGTGGAAGGAACTGAGTGAAAGCTGCTAAGTCTGCCAAATCTGCCTGGGAGAAGTGAAGCGAACTCTCGCAAACTGGATCAGGAGAAGGCTGCTCAACTGCACTGTCTCTGGTCTGCTCTGCATCTGCCTCCTCCTCATCTGTAGGCTCAGGTGGAATCAGGTCTGGCATCTGATCACCACAATCGGCCCAATCAGACTCTGAATCCGAGGGATCTGTATCAACCGTGGTGGCATCAGTACCACCGTAAAGCAAGGTGGCCTCAGCACCAGCATCACTGAAACTAGTGTCGCGATCAAGGACCGGCTTTGCTGCCTCTGTGGTATCCTGACCCAAGACTGTGCTCTCCAGACTCTCCTCTGCTATCATCTCGGCATCAGCTGTATCTGAATATGAAAGGATGGTCTGTGCTGCAGGATCTGCCCAAGCTGCCTCATCATCTGTGATCACAAAATCACAGTCCTGGTGGATGTCTGGCTCTGCGTCTGTCAGCTGCTCTGAATCTGTACTCGCATCTGAGCGGGCTCTCTCTCTAGCTCTGTAGTCCTCGACCGTCTCTATTTGTATACTCTCACCCTCGACGCGAAAGTACACCTTCCCGCTATCATGATCAGTCACCGCCTTGGCTGTGGCCAAGAACGGACGACCAAGGATGATGGGGGTATCGGCCACTGACTCAGGGATCTCCATGTCCAACACTACGAAGTCCACGGGGAATTTCAGGCCCTGAATCGTGACGATAACGTCTCGTAATAACCCCTTCGGCTTCTTGACAGATCGATCAGCGAACTGAAGGACTGTCCTGCTCTGTCGAAGAGTGCCCAACTCGAAGCGGTCGAGAAAGGCTGTCGGAAGAAGGTTGATCGACGATCCGCTATCTAGTAGAGTACGGTCGAACCTCTGCTCACTAATCTGGCATCTGACATACAGGGCCCCTGAATCTGGCCTCTTGGCTGGCAGATGGTTCTGGATCGCGAAACACGTGGCTTTTGTCAGCACATGTATCTCTGAAGTGTGGTTCCTCCTCCTCCTCCTGACTGTAGTCCTGTCTCTCAAAGAATGCTGGAGCAGGGGGATGTGCTGCAAAGCCTCCTGGAGGGTCAGGTGGATGTGGAATCGATCGATCATGCTCTGGCTGAACTCCTCAAGCTCTCTCTTTTTTGGATTTTCTTTTTTCTTCCCCTTTCCCATCTGAAGGGCTCTAGGGAAGGGGATCACAGGGTCCTTCGCAGTTGAAGGACTAGGAAAAGTCCTAGACGGTTCGATGACCGGATCCACACATACATCATGCACCACAGTGGGACCAGAAGAAACTAAACCTTTTCCTTTATTCAAACCAAAGTCCTGAGATACATCAAGGCGAGGAAAGACAACATCTCTCTCTATACAAACACCGGTGGCCTCAGTACCACCATGGGCTGGCTCTGCTGCTGCTGCTGGTAGACGTCTCGCGGCATCAGTACCGCGGGCTGGCTCGGCTGAACTGGTGGCGTCAGTACCACCTCCTCGATCTAGTGAAGTGGCGGCCTCAGTACCGCCGGTGGGATCAGCATCCTTGGTGGCTTCAGTGCCACCGTCATCATCTGGAGCGGCCTCAGTACCGCTCTCCTCCTCCTCATGTGGCGCCTCTGAAGTATCCTCGTGGTGAAGCTCAGATGAGGCGCCGCCGCCTGCTGGGGTCCTACCGCTCCTAAGTGTGACAAAATCAGCATCAAATAGATCCGAAGATGTATCAACAAATGGGTCACTAGGAGTGGCAAACTCAGTGTGTACTACCTGCTCAGATTTCCTCTTGAGGTTATTCGGATTTGGCTCAATCTGGGCTGGAATGGCGGCCTTCCCTCTCACCAAGTCCCGCACTCCTGGCGGAACTCGTCCATCTCCCGTCTGAATGTGGCCTGCTGGTCCGTGAGGAGGCGGGCGATGTCATCCAAAGCGGGGCTCTCGTGGGAGCCCGACGGGTATCCTCTCTGGGGGTGAGGCTGTTGGAACTGCTGCTGGTGGTAAGAGGGGTATGAGGAATGGTGTTGCTGCTGAACTGGGTGAGCCTGCTGCTCACGTCTCCACGATTGTCCCTGCTGCTGATAGGGACGAGGACCGAAGGATGATGGCTGGTGCTGCTGATATGCTGGGGGCTGCTGCTGCGGCTGGTGATCTCTCTGCTGGGAGTACTGCCCTCCCTGACCTGACGGTTGCTGCTGGGGCTGGGCACCACCACTCCCCCACCTGAATCCGGGATGATCTCGTCGGATCCCAGGCTGGGGGCGGTCATACCAAATCCCGTTGACATCCATCAACGGCTCTGCATCGTAGGGGGCTGGCGGGAGTACTGCCAGAGGCTGGTCCGGCTGGTAAACCACCATCTGCATCTCTGGAGATGGTGGGGACTGGTAGGTGGGCTGCGGCTGCTGGTACGGCTCCGCCTGTACAAGGTGAACCTGTCTAGGCTGCACATGGGTGCTGGAGCGCTGGGACGAGCTGCTGCTGCTGCTGGACTGTCTCAAGTGATGCGATCAGGGTGGAGTTGATCGCTCCCTGGTCAAGTACAAAGTGCTCGGGCTGACGGGAGTGATCATCTGAACTGTCGGCTCCGGCCATAGCGACGTCTGCAAAATCAAACGAGCCCAATTCAGGTGCTGTCAAATCAATCAGTCTTTCCTCGGGCTCGTGTCTCTCAGGTAGAACAGAAAGGGGGTCGAGGGGGAACAGGGTGGAATCGTACTCGGGCTCGGAGAGCGGGTCTGGGCTCTCGCGAGCCAACCTAGATGATGAGGCAGACGTGCCCGAAAGCAGTGCAGCCAGAGGCTGCCTAAGAGACCATCTACCCATCATCTTGATCAGGCGAGTAAGGCGGATGAGATCTGGAGCAACTATGATCACAAACAAACCTTTGGTTCACCAACGCAACGCGAGCTGAAGACCGTGAAAGTTCGGTCAATTTATCTTGTCAATTTTATTTGGTGAACACACAAAATATCAGAGCGCTTACGTGACCTGTTAGGATATCCGATGCTAACCCAACCGACTGGCCCGCACGGAAAAGTCGGTAATCAGTCGGGACTAGCACCGGGGGGCTCTACCTAGGGTGCGGGTCACTCTCTCGCGCATCCAAACCATACAATGAGGGGGTTGCTCTCCCCAAGACAAAGTTTTTAGGGTGAGCGGATTTTAAGATCAATAGTATTAGCCAGTCCCAATTTTATGGTTTCACTTTTTTAGTATTTTTCAAATGAAAGCAAATGGCCTAACGAATTTTTCGGTTCTCCTGATTATTAAGTCCAAAACAGGAGGGAGAAGATGAAAAAGCCGATGCACGATAAATCAATGATGCATGCTGAGTAAGAAATGCGTACCTTGCCTCCAGCACTCTACATGCAATATGATCCGCGCATAAAAGTAAAGACAGAAAGAAAACTACCTAAATGATGCAACGGGAAAGCCGAGTCCTAGATGAGCAATTTCTAGCGAAGAACCGTCTAACCGGTCACCGACCTCCAAGCCAAAGAGTCCGGTCTTGGCCCGTCCCTCCTCTGTCCGACAAATCGGGGGTAGGAGTAAGCACTTTACAGGACGGGCTGCGGCACGTAGGCTACGAAGGCAAATGAATCGGTTATTTTTATTAGTGATTTTTAAGTAGGTCCAATTAACGATCTATGGGAACAGATAAGCAGTTAGGTGTGTGGACCCTACTAATTACGGCACAATCACCAGGAATTCCTAAGTCTAGGGGATCGAGCAAAAACCGCGTAAACACAAGAAAAGGCAGAAAGAAAAGAAAATAAAACCGCGAAAAACCGCTAAGGTCCTAAGGGTCCCCCGAGCACACCGGTGCTCGACGAAACAGACCCGCTAAGCATTCCACAAGTGTCCAAGTCCAAGTCCCTATATTATTACAATAATAATGAAATAAAATGAAAGACCTCGCCCACTCAACTCTCTCTCACTCTCTCCTGCGGCTCCGCGAAGAAAGGAGCCGCCTCCGAATCCCGCGGTTGCGTCGGCTTCTCGAGAGTAGCTGCCTCGGTCCTCGGGCCCTCGCAAGAGAAAACAGAGTGGTCAGAACCAATAATCAAATAATAATAAAGGAAAAATAAATGAAAATGAAAATAAAAGGGTATATATGCAAAAATGTAAAATAAAATAAATACACAAAAGAAAACAAAAACAAAAATAAAAGAAAAAAAGAAAATAAAGCAAAATAAAGTGAAAATCAAATATAGACAAAAAGCCGCGAAGAGCCGCGAGCTCTGAAAGAGCCGCGAAAAGCCGCGAAAATAAAAACGAAAAGAAAATAAGAAAAACTACTAAGCCGTGCTCCCCGGCAACGACGCCATTCTGATGACCGTCTAAATGACCAAGGCAAAGGTGTCTAAAAGGTCGTTGAGACCTCAATCACTCAGACTCGGGTCAACAATAAAAATGAACCACTTAATGCAAATAAAATCAATCAAAACGGAGAAGCAGTCCTGCTATGTGTTTAACCTGGTATAGCTCCCAGGGTCGAACTCGAGGAGCACGGATTGGCCGAAGGCCTACGAAGTAGTAAAAATACGGAAAATAAAAGACAAAATATTTTTTAGTGGTTTTTAATTATTTTTATATTTTTTTTTGGATTTTTAATATATAAAGAAAATAAGAAAAACAAAAACAAGCACACTTCAACAATTTATTTAATGCATCAAAAATCAACTAAAAATTAAAACAAAAATATTTTTATGTGTTTTATATTTTTTTATGTTTTTGGTTAATTTTTGATAATTTTCTGATGTGTATTTTATTTTCTAAAAATCAAACAGTGCTAAAAGCAAGGGGTACTGTCCAGCCAGGCCAAAAGTCCCTAGATAAAATATCTAAGGGCCTCACAAGGGCCTGGAGGTAATTTTCCTGTAAGGTAGAGAAAGCAAGGAAAATTTGGGTACCAAGTTTATTATTTTTGGATTTTTAATTAATTTATTAGAATTTTTATAGGTTTTCGAGTGTTTTTAAGTTTTAGGTTTTTAAGCAATGAAAAATAGCCAAAATTGGCTAGAAAATCAAGCAAACTAAACTAAACAGTAACTAATTTTTATAAATTTTTTAGGGGAGTTTTTATATTTTTTTGTGATTTTTAAATCTAGACAGTAGCAAAAACTAAGGTTTTTGAATTTTTAAAAATAGCAAACACAATCAAAAATGTCCTCAAAAATTCACAAAAATCCTACACCATGGCAGGAGCCATGTATCAAATTTTCATCGAATTTGGAGGTGATTTGATATTTTATTCAAAAATAACAAAAGGGTACTGTGCACAGGGACTGAAATGCAAATACCCAAAGTTCTGGGGGTCCCGGTGCAATTAACCCAGCAAAACACGTGCAAAGCGCGTGCCTGGGACACTCAAGGACCTATATGTAAGAAAAATAAGTCCCGAGGACCTATTGGTAACACGTACCAAAAGTCCAGGGGGCTCAGTTGCAAATAACCCAAGATATCACGCACATGCGAAATTAAACCATTCACAGGGGCATAAATGCAATTAATTAAAAAGTTTCATTCATTCATAAACATCCAGAACTACAAGGGCATAGATTGCAAATACACCAACAAAACACGTGACGAAGCACGTGGCTCACAACAGGCAGGGGTATAAGTGCAAATATCAAAAGCTCAGGGTCCTCTATGCAATTAAACCTAAAACTAAACAACGTATTTAAATATTTATAGGACTAAAGCTAAATAAAAACAGAAGCGGGGCCTAAGGGTAATTTACCCTTTATTAAGCGGGTCGTTGGATGCGCTCCACGTGGCTGATCTGACGGGTACGGCTGGTGGGCGCTCCAGATGGCGTCTCCTCGGATCGAACGCTCAAAACAGCTCCGGAGATGGACGACTCAGATCAGAACTGGAGCGAGGAGGCACGATCAACGGCTCTGGAGGATGCTGGAAGAACTGATGGCCGGTGAACTTCGCCGGCCTCGTGAAGGCGCCTCCGGCCTCCTCTGCTGCGCCTGAGTATCGGAGGAGCTCCGGCGTGAAGGTGCGCAGCTGCTGCTGTCCTCCAATGCCCCAGCCGAGCTCGGGGGAGCTCCGACGAGGGGGCGGAGGTGAAGCTCCTGGGCTGGATATCGAGAGGCCTCAGATGGCCTCCTCTGGACCTGCAAAACCCCTCAGGAGATTCGCGGGTCGAGGGCAAAGTGCCTCGACCCAGTTAGGCGACGTGAAGGTGACTGGTGCGTCGGGGCGGCGGGCTCCGGCGAAGGGGGAGGACGGTGGAGCCCGGTTCCCAGTTTCTGTGCGAGCTGGGTTGTGTGAGTGGGTGGAGAATGTGCAGCGGAGAGAGGCGAACGTGTGGGTCGGGTCCGATGGTCGAACGGTGGTCGGAACCGGGGTGAATCGAAGGAATACGACGGCGGGACGAATTGGGGCAAAATGGAAATCAGATGAAATGGCTAAGCTAAGAGGGTACCTGGGTGAAGGAATGGGCTGTGGTCGAGCTTGCGCAGCTCTGGGTCTTCGCCTCAAGGAACACCGACATCCGAGGCTCGAGCTCCAACTCAGGGCGGAGCACGTCGGTGATACTCACCGGATCAGTGGTATCCTCCTCCTCGCCTCGCTGCAACAGGTGGAGACGCTCGCTGTCACTCGTGCGATCACTCTGGAGCTCACAGGGAATAAGGGGAATGACCAAAGATGGAGAATTAGGGTGGCGGAGCAGAGCTTAAGTATGCTGGCGGGTCCGGGAAGAAGGGCGCGGGTGGGGCGATGTAGCGCGCGGATCCCGAGGCGAAGGCTCCGGCGAGGTTCTCGGGTATGACGTGAGCAATCCGGAGCCGGGGTTTGGGTGATAGGCAATCTGGTTGAGCGGGGAAAAATCCGAGAAGTTGGGTCCGCCACTCAAACCCGTGGGAAGTGGTCCTGGGGGGGCCAGTTGACCGGGCGGTCAACATCCCCAGGAGCCAATGCGGTTCGGCCACATGGCTGAATCTTGAGATGACAAATACACATAGTTAGGGGCCGAATCTGCAAAAACTAAAAATATGAAATATTTTTATTTTATTTTTTTCTATTTTTTGGTGATTTTTAATTAATTTTTGGAAATAAAAATAAGGTATTTACATTATATGTACTATATATAGGTATATACACAATGTATGGGGTTTTGATTTTTGATTTTTATATATTATTTTTGTACAATTTTATTCCTATTTTATATTTTATTTATTTATAGTATAAAATAAGGAATAAAAGGATGTTTTTATTTGATTTTTATTATTTATGTACATAGGTAAAATAAATAGATATGTACATCTATATACATGGTATATGTACAATGTATTTTTGTATTTTTAATTTTGTTATTTTTATTTGATTTTTGTTTTGATTCTTTTTATTTTATTTATTTACAATATATAGCATAGAGTATTTACAAAAAGTTTGGAAAATAACTTTATTTATTTACAAGGTTAAATAAATATATAGGTATGGTTTATGTACATGGTGAAAGGGTATTTTTAATCTTTTTGATTTTTAGCTTTTTATTTTGTTTTTATATTAATAAATACAAGTATTTACAAGCATATTTTTGGTGAGGAAAAATATTTTTATTTAATTACATAAATATTTACACAAGAGCTCCTATCTCCCTCTACTTTGGTTTTTATGCGGTCAGGCCCATGCTGAGCCCTCCATTGGGTTAGGTTGCTCAATATTTATTCTAAATATTTCCCTCTTTTTCTTTTTAATCTTTATTCTTTTATTTTTGCACAAAAACATGCTAATTATAGGTTTTTACACAATGCATGCTTTTGCTAATTATTCCTATTTACACATATCTACATGCATTTGCAAAGGTTTTTGTAGCTAAAATATAAGAATAAAGAGTGATGAATGGGTATTCATCAACATGTCACAAAAGATAAAGGACAAGTTAAACTACAACACGCAATTTTTGGAATTTAAAAATAATGAGAGATGGACACCTAACTATGCGTGCAAATACATGGACCAAAATGCAGAACAGAAAATAAAACTGCTTAAATAAAAAGGTGCATATATGGACTAAAGTGCAAATACCTATAATACAGGAGGTATGGAAGCAAAATTCCACAGGTACATGTGCTCCTCATGTGGCATGCCTAGCAGGGACTGATTTGCAAATCTGGAAAGCTGCAGGGGCCTCGGTGAAATTTACCCAGCCCTCACATGCAGGACACGTGATGAGCCAGGCTCGGAAGGCGTAGGAGGCTCGAACGGAGGCTCTGGAGGCTCGAACTTTGCTTCGGTCTGCTTCAGTTGCTCTGAGCCTAGGGTCGGGGAAGAGGCTGGGAGGCTCCACGTGGCGAATGTTGGGTCGCTAGATCTGAAGCGATCCAACGATTGCGGGGAATGGAAACGTGGTGCGACGAGGTCTGTTAGATCCTCCTGATCCAACGGTGTGGGCTCGGGGCAACGTGTCGTGAAGAGGACCGTTGAATCAAGGTGATCCAACGGCAGTTGTACGTCGTCTTCTCCGATCCGCCGCCTCCTGCGGCGGACTTGGCGGGACTCCGGCAAAGAGGGTATGGCTCCTTCTCCCTTCCTCGTGCTCATGGAAGCTCGCCGGTGGCTCCTGTATAGCTCAGATCAGTCGTGGAAGTGTCAGGAGGCCGCCGGAGGCTCTAGAAGCTACTGGGGTCGTCTGTAGGCTGGGGAAGATGGAGCTTGAAGTAGCTCCAGCGTGATGTCCGACCAATGAAGAGAATGGTCCTGCAGGGTTAGTGGGTTCCAGAAATCAAGTGCATCGTGCTCGTGGAAGTGCAAGGGGTGTGCGAGAGGCATGAGGGCGAAGTAATGACCGAGCGGAGGTGATATTCCGCCGTGACCGGCGGAGCTGTGATCGGAGATGGGTCGAGGTGTCGTAGGTACTAACAGATGGTGGCGCGAAGATGAGAGCTCCAAGGCGGAGCTCGGTGGAGGGTCGGAGAGGCGTGGAATCGATCAGAGAAGTCGGGAAAAAGGAGAGAAGATCGAGAGGAAAAGAGAAAGAAGATAAGAGGAGAAATGGGTGAAGCTACTTGGGAATGGAGGTTCGGGGAAGAGCTCCGGTCGTCGCTCGAGGGTTGGTAGCGGGCCTGAGCTCGTGCAACTCATCGAAGAATCTACAGTACGGCATGCTACACTGTGTATCTCGCCGGAGATGAAAACGTCGTCGTCACTTACTCTCTTACCTAATAGATGTCACCAACAGGTAGAAGGGAGCTCGGGGAATCTCTCTGCAAGGGCAGATGCCGTCAATGGTGGACGGAGGCTGGGTATTTATAGGAAGAGGATAGAGGTGCATGTGATGGGGAGGTGATGTTCGTGGAGTGTGTGGAGCGACGAGGAAGGGTGTCATGGAGATCATGGTGCTTGCGAGGATGGTGGAGGTCGGGGCTGTGTCGTGGAGGTGTTGATGGGCGGAGAAGGTGGATGTTGTGGCGCCAAGAATAGGAAGGGGGCAGAGCCGTCGCGAGGTGGGGGCGATGTGGGCGAGGCTCTTTCGAAGGAACAAGATGACTTTTGGACTGTTGGATCTTATGATCCAATGGACAGAAGATAGGCACGAGAGAAGGGTCGTGATCAGATCTGGGTGATGCAATCGAAGGGCTGTAATCAAGCCACGTGGCAGCATGGGGATGCAGCACTGAAGAACGGTGGAGTTGGAATCATGCGTGGGTCCGAAGGGTCATTGATTGAGCGGGTATGAGTGGATGAGATCTAATCATCGGGGCTAAGATCCAGCGGCCATGAGCGTGACACGTGGCCTAAGGAGAGTGAGGCGGAGGCGGTCGACCCAGATTTGATATGGGCCTTGATCGAACGGTCGAGATGGGTTGCGGAATGGATGGTGGGGATTTGGACGTAGAAGGTGCCATCCGACGGTGGAAGGAGAGGGACACGTGGCACGTGATGAATAGGGTCGTGTGGCGCAACCAGAGGGCGCTACGTGGCCCATCTGAGTGGCTGAGAAAGAATATGAAATAAGGAGAAAATGGCCAAATTTGGAAAAACTCAAAATATGAAATTTGTAGATCTCGATGAGATTTCATGTTGACCAAAAACGGAAACAAGGTCGAATAAAGTAATAAAATACAAGGGTACATATATACATACATATAGTATACAATGGGGCCCAAAACCCAAGTTTTGCCTACGAGCTCCGATTTAAATGAAATTGGTCTCATTTTGAAGGTCTCTGAATGTTTATTAATTTAAAAGTGAGTAGACCTAGATCGAAGGCTGTAAGAGAGAGATATGTGCATTCTAATGTCCATGGTCTCCAACTTGGTTTGGGGTGTTATTGGTCAATTTTACAAGTTAGTATTTTTTGGATATTTTTCTTGTATTATTGTTAGTAATATATACAGTATAGAGTGAATTTATGAGTTGTAAGGTTAGTGTAAAATATTTAAAGATAGGTGATTTTTACATATGAATTTTGGCTCCTTATTTAATGCGGATGCGAATGCTAAAATGCACATGTTATCAATGCATGAATGAATACTAATTATGCAATATTGGTGGAAATATGCTCCTAATTACTCGAGAACAAGGCTCTATTTTCAACTTTAAAAGTGATGAATCTCATATTCATCAACCTCCTATACTTAAACATTGCTCGTCCCCGAGCAACTAAAATGAAATGCAAGAGTGAATTGATTTTGGGTTCCATACCAAGGTCATGAACAAAAGTTGAAAATGGAGATTGACTCAACCTTTGGATTAATTGCGCTTGGGATATGAACTTAAGACCTAACAGACTTCAAGTTCCACAAGTCTTCTATTCTAGGCGCCTTAATAGTCAGGTCGGAACAAATCCTCAAACGCAAATTTCTAATGACCATGATTCTTACTTGTACTGTGTAAGTGTAAATTAGCTCTCCACATCAGAAGTGGCTAAGAACCAGCCTCCTCTAACAAGGTAACTCTAATTCTCCGGTCCAGTAACTCTTTCCTCGAGGAGCGGGGTGTTCCCTTCTAAGTTCAAGTGCGACCAGCTCAAGAGGAGGGGGGAGAAAGAATCGACGGTATCTAGTGTAGCTATCTATCCCGGGATGCATGACCAGTTTAGCCAAGTCATCCAGCTGCAGACTTCTTGCTAATATACATACTCTGACAGGTATTTTGTTTTCACTCAGGTCTGTCCAATTTTTTTGGAGTCTTTCCATTCTTTTTTTCTCCTTTTTTTCTGAACTATATACAAGGTGTAGCATGAATAGTAGGAGTTCTTCCTCTTGAGCCAGTAGACTATCCCTCTTTTGAAGCATTATTGCAACCCACAGCATCCCGTCCTTAGATGTCAACACCACCAGACTAGGTTGAGATGCACTACCCTCCCTAGAGGAGCACAGATGTTTCCACCCGTGTGCTACTCCAAGCTAAAGGATTCTACCTCCTCACCACCTCATCAATGAAGATCTACGTGCATGGTGCTTGTCCAAGTTAGGTCACTGTCTAAAAGAATCATGCGTGTGCACGAGATATTCTATTTAGACTAATCAAGATGACATGTGAACATAGACTTGCAGACTTAAAGAATTAAGTCACTTGACCAGAGAAATCTTAACTCCAGTTCCTATAAGGTTCCTCTGAAATTAGGTGGATTAAGGTCAAATCAAGTCTTTCTTCAACATCTATTCATAACTTGGTTCAGAACCCACTAGCTTTTCACATTGCATATGCAAAATATGCAGATGAGATGTAGATGACATGCTATGTAGATGAAGTGTAAGACATTTTTTTTGAATGCAAGGATGATATGCAAGAGTAAATAAGAAGCCTATTTTTGTGTTTTTTTATTCGGTGTGCCTCCTATGTTACAAAAATTTACAAGAGTTTTACAAGTGTTATACAATATACAAGTATACATGTATTTTACAAAAAAAATTATTTACAAAAGTTTTACAAGTATTATACAATATACTATACAAGTATACAATTTTTTTCAATTTTTACCCACCCGTAATTATTGCATAATATATACAAAAATACGTGAAAGTACGAGCTATGGGTAAAGTATATATGTAATATATACACGCCCCCTATACTTAGCGTATGCTATGTCCTCAGATCACGAAAAAGTGAGGAAAAAGACATAGCTCGTGCTAAGCGTAGGAGAGCTAAAATAACAAAATGTATAGAAGTCGTCCTGCCCCCCCTATACTTAGGCTCTGGCGGCCTAAGTGTAGAAGAAGAGCAAAAATGGGGCGGACGAGGTCAAGAGGGGAAGCGGATGAGAAAATACATGATGGGCATCGGTCCCTCCCCTATACTTAGGCTCTTGTCAGCCTTAGTATAGGAAAGGAATGAGTATGAGGACCGATGAGATCTGGAGGATGTACAGTGAATAGTGATTGTACTCAGGTGATCTCCCCCTTATACTTAGGATATGGTCATCCTAAGTATGGAGCTGGGGCGAGTGATTAGAGTCGCATGAGGGAGGGAAAGAATATATAGGAATGGTGAGTATACACAAGGATTGCGGTCTGAATCTTTTTAGATGCTGCTGATGGCGAGAGCTCACTGCTGCAAGTCTCATCCGCAGCTCTATGTGTATCTACTAAGTCTGTCTCGCGTATGAATACAATCTCTTTGACATGGACTAACTGTTCATTGGGTTCGACGAAGTGCTTCAGCAGTTGTCCATTGACTAGGGATATCTGTGCTCCATCTGTGAGATCTGAGATCTCTACGCATCCACTATCATGCACAGCATGGACTATGAATGGACCCGTCCACTTGGATTTCAGCTTTCCTTGGAAGACCTTCAGCCTTGCATTGAACAACCATACCTTCTGTCCAGGAACAAAGGTCTTTCGTCTGATATATCTATCACGTCAATGCTTTACCTTGTCCTTGTACACCAAACTATTTTCGTATGCTCAATTTCTGACTTCCACAAGCTCATTCAGATCCATCTCTCTTTGTTTTTGCCCTAGGTGTGTGTTCCAGTTGACCTTCTTGATTGCCCATTCTGATTTGTGCACAAATTCTATGGAAAAATGGCACGGCTTTCCAAATACCATCCGGAATGGGGAGGTTCCTAATGGTGTCTTGTAAGCTATCCTATAAGCCCATAGGACTTGATCCAAGATCTGAGACCGGTCCTTCCTATCTGGGTGGACAAGCTTTTGCAATATCGCTTTCACCTTCCTATTCGACACCTCAACCATGCCATTGGTTTGTGGGTGGTATGGACTAGCGCCACGGTGTTCGATGCCGTAATCCTTCAAAAGTTTCTTCACATCTCTGTTCACGAAGTGGCTACCCCCATCTGATATCAATACTTTGGGGATCTCGAACCTAGAGATGATGTGATCTCTAATGAATTTACAGACAATCCTGCTACCTGTGGCTCGGGTTGGGATAGCCTCCACCCACCTTGAAAGATAATATACCGCAAGAAGGATGTATTCAAATCAGTGGCTAACCCAGAATGGGCCCATGGAGTCGATGTCGCAGGCGTCAAAGACATCACAAATGATGACAGGTTGCATCAGCATCTCATCCTTGGAACCAACGGTTCCTCCCATTCGCTGGCATACTGGGAACGACTTCGCAAAGGTGAGCGCATCGCGAAACAGAGTCGGCTAGTATAAGCCACATTGAAGTACCTTCCATGCGGTCCTCTTCCCAGAGTGGTGTCCTCCTGCCTCCAGACTGTGGCATAGAGTAAGGACACTCTGATATTCGTCCTGAGGAATACACCATCTCCTTACGTAATCCGGTCCTTCAAAGAAAAGGATCGGATCCTCCCAATGGTATTGTCTTGAATCCGACTTCAATCGGTCTATGTAGCTCTTGGGCCAATCTTCGGGAATTTTCTCGAAGACAAGATAGTTCACGAGATTGGCATACCATGGGAGTGAGTCGACAACAAAAATCAACTCATCAGGGAAGGAGTCTCGAATCAGCGTATCATTAGAAGCGTCAAGATCCTCGAGACGGGAGAGGTGATCATCTACTACGTTCTTCTTTCCAGGTTTATCACGAATCTCCAAATCAAATTCCTGGATAAGTAAAATCCATCTAAGAAGACGTGCCTTCGCGTCCTTCTTTTCCATTAAATATCGTAGCATTGTATGGTCAGTGAACACAATCACCTTGGATCCAATTAAATGTGATCTGAACTTATCCAAGGCAAACACTATCGCAAGCATCTCCTTTTCCGTAACTATATAGTTATGTTGAGCGGTATCAAGCACTTTTCTTGCGTAGTGTATAGCGAACGAGATGACATCCCTCCTCTGTCCTAACACAGCCCCAACAGCAAAATCCGAGGCGTCCGTCATGATCTCAAAAGGAAGAGACCAATCTGGGGCTTGTAGGATCGGGGCATCCATGATCATCCTTTGCAATTGCTTAAAGGCCTCAAGACATTTATGATAAACAATAAACTCCATGTCTTTGCCTAAAAGCTCAGTTAGCGGCCGTGCAATCTTTGAAAATTCCTTGATAAATCTCAGATAAAATCCAACATGCCCGAGGAATGACTGCAACTGTTTTACGTTGGTTGGTGGCTGGAGTCATCTGATCACGTCCACCTTGGCAGGGTCAATCTCCATTCCTCTCTTGGTGATGATGTGCCCCAGCACAGTGCCCTCCATCACCATGAAGTGACTTTTCTCCCAGGAGAGCACCAGATTAACCTCGCAACACTGCTTGAGGACTCGGTCCAGATTCCTAAGACAGGAATCGAAGGAATTACCGTGGACTGAGAAGTCATCCATGAAGACTTCTAGGAATTCGCCGACCATTTCGGTGAATACAACAATCATGCACCTTTGAAATGTACCAGGAGCATTGCATAACCCAAAAGGCATGCGCATGAAAGCATAGGTACCAAAGGGACATGTGAACGTGGTTTTCTCTTGGTCCTCAGGAGCAATGGCTACTTGATTGCAGCCCGAGAACCCATCTAAGAAGCAGAAGAATTCTTTCCCCGCTAATATCTCTAAGATCTGATCAATTAACGGTAGGGGGAAATGATCCTTCTTCGTCGCGGCATTCAGGCGTATGTAATTCATACAGACGCGCCACAACGTGGGTACTCGTGTCACAATCTCCTCTCCATCCTCATTGGTGGTCGTCTGAATTCCCAACTTTTTCAGGATAATATGGATTGGTACCACCCATTTGGAATTGGAGATGGGATAAATAAAACCCGTGTCGCACCATTTCTCTATCTCCTTCTTCACAACCTCTCGTAAATTTAGATTCAACCTACGTTGGAATTCACGAGAGGGTTTAGCCACATTCTCTAAGTAGATATGGTGCAAACAGAGAGTGGGATTTATCCCTTGGAGATCGGAGATGCTCCAACGTATCGCCTTGCGGTTTTTCACCAGGATCTCTAGCAAGCGAGATTTCTGCTCCTCGATCAATCACGAGCTGATGATGACCAGATACATCTTCTCTTGTCCCGCAAGGAAGGCGTATTTCAGTGTTGTGGGTAAAAGTTTGATCTCAGGTAAGGTGTGATCATCAAGGAAGTCTGGTTCAATCAAATCTGGTTCTGTGCTGGTAGTGGCTGGATCTTTCTTTGAAATTGCTCCCACCAACTCATTCAACTCTGGAGTCGGATCATCAAAGATTTCCAAGCAATCAGCAAAAGCCACGTCCGAATCATCATCCTCATCTTCTGATTGTCCTAAAGAGGGAAGGACTGACAGGCCCAGCTGGGCCTCTACATCATCAAAGATGTAGGGGGATGCTCTTTCTGCACTGTATTCTTTCCTAAGGCTCTCACAGACTGTCTCATGCATAAGATCTTCTCCGGAGGAGAGGGACCCGTCGGTGTTAGCTGGGTTCTGCCTCCATGGCCCAACGGTGTCTACATGAATACAATCTGCTTCGGACGAAGAGTACTCGGTGCTGGATTCTGAATCTGTTCTCTGCCACCTCGTCTGCTTCATCTCAAGTTCCTCATCTCCGCCTGGAGTTTGGAACTAGATCTTCCCGATCTAGTAATCAAATAAGGCCCCTGGTGTTCTGAAGAAGGACCTTCCTAAAATGATCCAGGAATCTCTCCAATTTCGAGGGGTCTCCATATCAAGGACTGTAAAGTCCACCATGTGCTCCTGGCCCTTGACTTTAATGATAACGTTCCTCAATTCTCCCTAGGACCTCTTGATTGATTTATCTGCAAATTGGAGTAATGTTGTGGATCTCCTCAGAGGTTTGAGATTAAGCCGCTCATAGAGGGTTGTAGGCATCAAGTTAATTGAGGATCCATTGTCAAGGAGAGTGCATGAAAACGCAGTGTCATCGACATGACTCACCACATAATGTGCACCCATGTCTCTTCATTTCCTTGGAAACACATTCTTTATGGCGCAAGTAGTGGCTACTGACAGAACGTGCTTCTCAACACGGCTTTTGGTCTTCCTGCTGACCCTAGTAGGTGTGCATCTCACCTTAAGATACTTCTGGAATGCAGGTGTCATGTCCACATACTTATCAAAAGGGATTGTGACCTTGATGTACTTGTTACAGAATTCTGCCATCTCAGGGTCATCTTTTTGTAATTTTTTTAGTTTTCTTCTTTCCACCTCTTAAGAGCTCAGGGGAAAGGTATTATTGATGCTAACTCAAATTCTGAAACTGGAAGATTTTCATTGAAATCAGGAACTGAGTTCTTTACAGGACTCTGACAATGATACTGACTCTGACTCTGACTAAAAGGAAATTGCGGTTGCGAAATCAGTGATGCATCTTCCGCGACTGCTGGGACATCCTCCTTAGATGGAGGTGCGGGCTCCTCATCGTTCTCGCCGGACTCACTGATGGTGTTGTTCTCCTTCTTCTTCGGGGACTTGGAAGTCCTCTTCTTCTGTCGGTGGTGGTGGTGTTGCTGCTCCTTTGCCTCCAAGTTCTCCTCAGGTAGAGACTTGGCAGCATCTTCCTCCGGTGCCCGTGTCCGATCAGGTACGATCACGGTCCTTCCACTCCTGAGGGATATATGATTAACATTATCGTACGAAAGGATCTCATGTTCAGATAAAGGGTTATCTGAATAGTATACCAGATCTCATGGTCGGTTCTGGCCTTGATTCAGGCTATTTGGGTTGTCCTGAACCTGGACGGGAATTGAGATCTTTGGCGCCATCTGTTGGTCCTGGGTATGAGAAACACGATTTAAATCTGTTCTCATATCTAGGTAGTCATTCTGAATCTGATGGACCCTATCAGTCAGGGTATGGATTACCAAGGTGAGGGACTCCAATTCGTTTGTGGGTGGGGCTTGTTGCTGGTGACTAGAGGATGGGTTCCTGTATTGGCCCTGTGGCCATGCCAGTACTGCTGCTGATGGAAAGGTGGTGGAGGGCCCTACTGGCCCGAGTGGAACGTGCGCTGCTGCTGGTGCTGCTGAGGATGGTACCCTTGTCCGAGCCGGGACTGTACGAAGCACGGTGCGGGGACGAAGTTGGTTTCTTGGTAAGATAGGGAAGGTCAGTGTGGTTGACCATTCCCTATCCTCGACTGTCTGCCGATGGGGTCATGGTTGTACCACATCCCGTTGATCTCGAACACCTGCGGAGGCTCCTCGTATCCTATCTCCACTTGTGGGGGTGCATGCTACTCCTG
Organism: Ottelia alismoides; assembly: GCA_037367405.1. Classification (NCBI taxonomy): domain Eukaryota; kingdom Viridiplantae; phylum Streptophyta; class Magnoliopsida; order Alismatales; family Hydrocharitaceae; genus Ottelia; species Ottelia alismoides. Next base: position 31,555 of record JAZKJV010001148.1, on the reverse strand, counting down.
TTGAGTATATTGTTGCTCTTCTACCCAGCTACTCTAAGGCCCATGTGTTTGTTCCTGTACAAGATGGACTCGGTGTACAGGTACAGGTGGTGTAGAAAGGGCAGGTAGCCGTATCTTGGCTACCTTCTTGGTCAACCACTTGTTTCTGCAATTGCGAAAGTGCCTCAAGGTCAATGACCCTCTTGTAAATCTGCTCGACCATGGTTAACTTGTCAGCTATTATCTCCATGCTGGGAATGAGGTCATCCATCAGATCTGCTACAATCCTCCTAGTTGTCTCGTTGGATAGGCTTGAGGGAGACAACTTATAGGCTCTGGTGGCCTGAGATCCGCTTGTTTCCGTCGTCTACTCCAGGATCTTCCATACGGTGTTTTCGTTCTTGTTCAGATAGCTTCCTCCACAGGTGGCACTCACTAACCCCTGCATCTCCTGGGTCATGCCACATAACAAGGTCTGGACTAAGATTGCTTTTGTAATGCCATGGTAAGGGCATTTCTGCGTTAAGTCATTGAATCTATCCCAGGCTTCATGGAATGGTTCATTAGGTCCCTAGGAAAAACTCGCGATCTTGGTTCTCATCTGATTAGTCCTACTGAGCGAGTAGAACTTCTTCAAGAATAGGTCCTTGAACTGCATCCAGGTCGTGCATCTTACCCCCGAGATTTTTCAACCAATGAGCAGCCTTATCACCTAAGGTAAACGGGTTAGCCTTCAGCCTGATGAAGTCTTGCCCAACCCTAGGGTGATTAAGGTTGTTGCAAACCAGCTCGAAGTCTCTAAGGAAGGCATATGGTTCTTCGTTGGCATTTCCATGGAACTTCGGTAGCATACTCAGAAAGTGGGTCTTCAGCTCGAACGCTTCAGGGGGTCTCAGGTACTAGTCAGCTATGTATTTTATTCTCTGTGGGATTGTAGGCATCTACCATGGGACGGTCAATTCCCTCTGTCTCGATCACTTGTCCCATCCTAGCCATAAGTTCGGCATTCAGTTGCTCGGCTCTAGCTAATCGGGCCAGGACTTGGTGCATGGGGTCATCTCTGGGTTCCTCTTCATCTGGGTGTTTCTTCGGAGGCATCTTGTCCTCTTCTCGTGGGTAAATACGGTGGTCTAGGTTAGAGGACATATCAATGAAGACCTTCTCACCGAGGAGATGCTCTTCTTCGATGAGATCAGAGGAGAGAAAAGGGTTGGTTTGAGGGTAACCACCCTGGGAATGATGGATCCCGAACTCAAGAGGCTCATGAGCTAGGGTTGGCCCAAGTTGCGCTTGGGCCGGTTAAGATGAACTTCGTGAGGGTCTCAAAGAAAGATTTTCAAAGCGGGAATAGATATCCTCCCAGTCAGTCATCTTGGATGGCGAGAAGAAGAATCGGGAGTATAAATGTAGGATAGGATTTTACACCTACCTGAAGCAAGCAAGTGAATCCAAACCCTGATCTTCACACTCAACATGGTGAAGGACCCGAAATCGAGTTCGATTAATCTGGTTGATTTTAATTGTGAATTTTCAGACAAGTAGCAAAGGTTACGCGACCTATAGGGGAGTCGGCTAAAAGCCGGATGCATCTTCCCTGTTTAACCCATCGCCTAAGATACCAACTCCCTTCCTTTCTCCGCTCCTATCACCAATCGAAAGTTCAAGGACCTGCCCCTATCTATCTACAGAGTAGGCAGAGGCTGACAAGGCTGTAACTTCACCCCTATCTACATGCCGGAGCAGGCGGAGGCTACTAGCAACTTGTCGCGGTGCACGTAATTTCGCCCCTATCTACCGATCGGAGTAGGCGGAGGCTACTTGGCACCGGTCAGTTGAACCCGTAGTTCAGCCTGTGATATTTTCTCGGATCAGGGTACGCGATGTGAAAGGTGGGGATTTTTGGCTCTGCCTTATGGTGTGCACACACACTCTAGTACCCTCACTCAGCCTGAAAACAAGGTCAGGGTTAATCTCCCGCAAACATAATTTCCGATTTATTGATTTTTTTGGTCAATTTTGTTTAGCAGTCCCGGTTTTAAGTTAGGTGATCACTTGATTAGTCCAACCACAAAGCACACATATCGTCCAATCCCAATTTCCTTTTTAACCTAAGTTAAGGAGTCGAGAAAAGCCTATGCAAGATAAACTATGATGAATGCCAAGTAAAGAAGACTCACAGTGATCCTTTGCTTTTTATGCAGGATGCAAAACAGAATTGAAAACTTTAACTACATGAAATGCAAGCGATAAAGCAGCTCCTAGACAGGCATTTCTATTAGCGAGTGAAGCACAGATTGAATTTGGCTAAGATCTGTGGTCTAAGTGTGTCTTTTAAGTGCGATGCGTGGTCCTAAAATGTTGCGAGCACAGACAGTTCCTAAAATAGCTCTAAGAGCCGCAAGTGCATGTCCTAATCTATGCAAAGCAATCCACACAGAGCACGAGGATACGTTTTCACTATACTTACATGTGCGAGAACCCAAACGGGAACCGCTGGAAAATGCAAAAACAATGAAAATAAAAGAAAATTACAATTCCTCAAAATCACTCAAATTATTTAAATGCAAGTTCCTCAGTTTGCTGGGCGAAGCGCCTTCGACTCCTCGTTTTCCTCGCTCAAAAATAAATGGAGGTCAGATAAAGGATGACAAAATAAACAAAAATAAATGATAGAAAAATATTCACAAGAAAAGCCGGGAATCAGACTACTCGGGGATGGAAAATCTAAACTCAAAATTCTCTAAAAAATAACCTAAGCCATGCCTCCCCGATAAGGGCACCATTTTGAAGCCACCTCGGCTACCCTTGTTAATTCAGCCGAGTTATCAATTGAATTAGTTTTGTCGTTCGTTGCAGTCGGGTAATCGAGACTTTATCAAAAACACCACTCAGATTTAATGTTCGATTAATTTCAAGCGGCAGATTTATTTTACTTGGACAAGCTCAAGGTCAAACTCAGGGAGGCAGCTGTCTCCTTAGGTAATTTTTTAGTTAATTTAGAGATCAGATTTACAGAAGAATATTTTTGGTCTTTTTTTATGCAATTGAAGAAAATGTAGTGCAATTTCAAGCCCAATTTAAGTTAAATCACAAAAGATAGTCAAATGGAGTCCAAAATTAATGAAGCTTAACCAAAATATGGAATGCTATGAAACTAAGTTAGTGTAATTTTCTTGGAATTTTTAGATTCTAAATGAATTAAAAATAAATTTAATATGGATGCAGGGTAGTTTATACAAAATCAATTTCAATAAATACTAAGGTACATTATTTTTAGATATAAAAATTATCCTAGATAGGTCTAAGTGAGAGTAATCCACAAAATTAATAAACCTAAAAATATATGCAAATTAACCTATTAAAAATCAATTAGGCAAAATACTATTTGATTTATTCAGGACTCGTGATGCGTGCAAATGCTATGGCTTTTGGGAACAGAGTAGAGCAACTTAAATTAAGTCTAATTGGATTTTATGGTGATTTTTGGAGCAACAAAGAATTTAATAATAAATAAAAGGCACAAAGTGGGCAAAATATGTCAAATCCCACAAGAATAATATTATTAAATTCTATGCAGCTCACAAAAATATGACACACATCATAAAAGATAAAGGACAAGTTAAACTACAACATGCAATTTTTGGAATTTAAAATAATGAGAGATGGACACCTAAATATGCGTGCAAACACATAGACCAAAATGCAAAACTAAAAATAAAAATTATTTAAAATAAAACGTGCATACAGGGACTAAAGTGCAAATACCTATAATGCAGGAGGAATGGATGCAAAATTCCACGAGTACATGTGCTCCTCATGTGACGCACCTGGTAGGGACTGATTTGCAGATCTGGAAAGTTGCAAGGGCCTCGATGAAATTTGCCAAGCCCTCACGTGCGGGACACGTGATGAGCCAGGCTTGGAAGGTGTAGGAGGCTCGAACGGAGGCTCGGGAGGCTCTGAAGGCTCGGACTTTACTTCGGGTCTGCTTCAGTTGCTCCGAGCCTAGGGTTGGGGAAGAGGCTCGGAGGCTCCACGTGGCGAATGTTGGGTCGCTAGATCTGGAGCGATCCAACGGCTGTGGGGAATGGAAACGTGGTGCGACGAGGACCGTTAGATCCTCCTGACCAACGGTGGTGGGCTCGAGGCAACGTGTCGTGAAGAGGATCGTTGGATCAAGGTGATCCAACGGCAGCTCTACGTCATCTTCTCCGGTCTGCCGCCTCCTGCGGTGGACTTGGCGGGACTCCAGCGAAGAGGGTCTGGCTCCACCACCCTTCCCCATGCTCGTGGAAGCTCGCCGGTGGCTCCTAAATAGCTCAGATCGATCATGGAAGTGTCAGGAGGCCGCAGGAGGCTCTGGAAGCTACTGGGGTCATCTGTAGGCAGAGGAATATAGAGCTTGAAGCAGCTCCGACGTAATGTCCAACCAATGAAGAGAATGGTCCTGTAGGGTTAGTGGGTGCCAGAAATCAAGTGCATCATGCTCGTGAAAAGTGCAAGGGGTATGCGAGAGGCCTGAGGGCGAAGTAATGATCGGGCGGAGGTGATATTCCGCTGTGACCGGCGGAGCTGTGATCGGAGATGGGTCAAGGTGTCGTAGGGACTAACAGATGGTGGCACGAAGATGAGAGATCCAAGGCGGAGCTCGGTGGAGGGTCGGAGAGACGTGGAATTGATCAGAGAAGTCAGGAAAAAGGCGCGAAGATTGAGATGAAAAGAGAAAGAAGATCGGAGGAGAAATGGGTGAAGCTACCTAGGAATGGAGGCTTGGGGAAGAGCTCCGATCATCGCTCGGGGGTTGGTAGCTGGCCCGAGCTCGTGCAGCTCGTCGAAGAAACTACGGCACGGCTTGCTACGCCGTGGATCTCGCCGGAGATGAAAATGTTGTCGTCGCTCACTCTCTTGCCTAATTGTTGTCACCAACAGGTAGAAGTGAGCTCGGGGAATCTCTCTGCAAGGGCGGACATCGTCGGCGGTGGACGGAGGCTGGATATTTATAGGAAGAGGATAGAGGTGCAAGTGATGGGGAGGTGATGTTCATGGAGTGTGTGGAGCGATGAGGAAGGGTGTCATGGAGATCATGGATGCTGGTGAGGATGGTGGAGGTCGGTGATGTGTCGTGGAGGTGTTGATGGGAGGAGAAGGAGGTTGTTGTAACGCCAAAAATAGGAAGGGGGCGGAGCCATCGCAAGGTGGGGGTGACGTGGGCGAGGCTCTTTCGGAGGAAGAAGACGACTTCTGGACTGTTGGATCTCGTGATCCAATGGCCAGAAGATAGGCGCAAGAGAAGGGTCATGATCAGATCTGGGTGATGCAATCGAAGGGCTGTGATCAAGCCACGTGGCAGCATGGGGATGCAGCACTGAAGAACGGTGGAGATGGAATCATGCGTAGGGATCGAAGGGTCGTTGATTGAGCAGGGATGAGTGGATGAGATCTAATCTTTGGGGCTAAGATCCAACGGCCATGAGCGTGACACATGGCCTAAGGAGGGTGAGGCGGAGGCGGTCGGCCCAGATTTGATCTGGGCCTTGATCGAACGATGGAGATGGGCTGTGGAATGGATGGCGGGGATTTGGAGGGAGAAGGTGCCATTGGACGGTAGAAGAAGAGGGGCGTGTGGCGCGTGATGAATAGGGCCGCGTGGCGCAACCAGAGGGTGCCACGTGGCCCAATCTAAGTGGCTGAGAAAGAATATGAAATAAGAGGGAGAAAATGGCCGAATTTGGAAAAACTCAAAACATGAAAGTTGTAGATCTCGATGAGATCTACAAGTTTCATGTTGATCAAAAACAGAAACGAGGTCGAATAAAGTAATAAAATAAAGGGTACATCTATACAAATATATAGTATACAATGGGGGCCCAAAACCCAAGTTTTGCCTACGAGCTCCAATTTAAATGAATTGGTTTCATTTTGAAGGTCTCTGAATGTGTATTAATTTAAAAGTGAGTAGACCTAGATCGGAGGTTGTAAGAGAGAGATATGTGCATTCTAAGGTCCATGGTCTCCAGCTTGGTTTGGGGTGGTATTGGTCAATTTTACAAGTTAGTATTTTTTGGGTATTTTTCTTGTATTATTGTTAGTAATATATATAGTATTGAGTGAATTTATGGGTTGTAAGGTTAGTGTAAAATATATACAAATAGGTGATTTTACAGATGAATTTTGGCTCCTTATTTAATGCAGATCCGAATGCTAAAATGCACATGTTATCAATGCATGCATGAATGTTAATTATGCAATATTGGTGGAAATATGCTCCTAATTACTCGGGAACAAGGCTCTATTTTCAACTTTAAAAGTGATGAATCTCATATTCATCAGACACCACTCTTGAGATAAGAAGACAGCAAAAGTACTTCAGTGTGGCTTCTGGTGGCCCACACTATTCAAGGATGCAACAACCTTTGTCAAACGATGCACTGACTGTCAGAGATTGAAGGGCACACTCACAGCGAAAGACTCGATGCCCCTGATGATCTTCAGATAGCAGAAGTATTCGATGCATGGGGCATCTATTTCATGGGACCTTTCCCTAATAGTCAGGGATATGAACACATCCTTCTTACCATCGACTATGTGAGTCGTTGGGTTAAAGCTATCCCCGCTCTAGCCGCAGACAACCGGACAGTATGCCGATTCCTAAGAGAGAATATCATTTTGTGGTTCGGGATTCCAAAGATTCTTATATCAGATGGGGGTAGCCACTTCGTAAATAAAGAGGTCAAGAAATTAACGAAGGAATACGGCATTGACCATCGAGTCACATCTCCTTATCATCCTTAGACCAATGGCATGGCAGAATTATCGAACAGAGAAAGCAAGATGATCCTTCAGAAACTTATGAGGCCGGACAGAAAGAATTGGTCCCAAATCTTGGACTCAGTCCTCTGGGCATACAAAACCGCCTAAAGTCTCCCATGGGCATGTCGCCCTATTGTCTTGTGTATGGGAAGCCATGTCATCTGCCCATTGAACTAATTCACAAATATTTATGGGCAATTAATATGTGCAACTTGGACTCACATGAAAGTGGTTAGAAAAGGAAAGATGATCTGAATAGACTCCTGAAATTCCGAGACTATGCATACGATAACACATTGATGTACAAGGAGAAGGTGAAACGCTGGCATGACCGGCACATCAGACGAAAAACCTTCGAAGCTGGGAAGTAAGTGTGGTTGTTTGATGCAAAGTTAAAGATATTCCCGGGCAAATTAAAAAGCAAATGGACAGGACCATTCCAAATTCGTGAAGTGTGTGACAATGGAAGTATTTCCATATCAGAACTGTCTCCTGGCGTACAACCATTCTTCGTCAACGGTCAACTACTAAAGCTTACCTTGAGCTTGATACTTTCTTGGATGTTGTCGACTCAATCCAGGTTCTACGCTCTAAAGTTACATCCATGACACTAGCAGCATCAAAAGATTCAGACAATGCACCCCAAAAACTTTTCCTCTGATTTCTTTTCTTTTCTTCTATTTTTTTCTTTTCCTTTTTTCCTTTTTCTACCAAAAAGGTGTCTCCCCTTGTTATCGGTCTTCTATACTTAGGACGTACTTTGTCCTAAGTATGGGGGGTGAGAACCCATATTTCATTCTTTGATCCTCTCCATTGTCTCCTCGTCTTGTCTATACTTAGGGATATCTTACCCTAAGTATAGGGGGAAACAGTCTGAGCATGATCTGTTCATTCTCACCCTTGACCATCCCTGCCTTGTGTACAGTCTGCTATACTTGGGATTATTTGATCCTAAGTATAGGGTACGGTCAACTTCATGTTCATTTATTTATCTCCTCATTCCTTCATTCGTTAGACTTTTCTATACTCAGTCCGAGCTATGTCTTCTCTTTTTCTCTTTGATCTATGAGGACATAGCTCGAGCTAAGTATGGGGGGTCGTATATACTATGTATATACTTTAAGCCATAACTCGTACTTGTGTATTTTATAGTACCTATGGCTAACAATAATGTTAAAATCATCACAATATTCTAATAAAAGATGGATATAGCTCCTCAAACTCTTTTTGTACATTCTGATTAATAAATCAGGCAAAAATTCTTTTGCAAAATGTTTGAAAAAATAGTTAGAAAAACTTTTTGAAAAATCTTTTGAAAGCCATTTGAAAAATATTTTGTAAAAAGTGTTCAACCTTTGTAAATATTTTTTGTTTGTAAAAATACATTTTCTTTATGTGAAATAAAAATATTTGAAAAGCAATTTCCAAATGGTTGGAAAAATAGTTGCAAAATTTTCTTAAAAAATCTATATATACTGTTTGAAAAAACCTTTGCAAAATTATTTTCAAATATGTGTACATGTTTGTAAAAATCATTTATGAAAAGCACGTTGGACTATACTTTTTGAAACGGCTACAAAATGATTTTCAAATAAGTTTGAGGAGTGTACACACTATAAAAAAATCTTTATAAATGTATAAAAGTGACCAATAATCCCTTGTAAATCCTTTAAGAACCAAAAACCTTTTTATAACATATATATCCATGAAAAGATATGTGCCCATTCTTTTTGTGTATATACTGATTAATAAATCAGGTTAAAAATATTTTTGCAAAATGATTTGAAAAATGGTGTGACCCGTTGGGAAAACTTCTTGTGAAATATTTTCAACCTTTGTAAAATGTTTTTTTATTGCAAAAAGTATTTTCTTTGTGTGAAATAAAGGATTTGAAAATCTATTTGCAAGTGAATTTTGAAAATGTTTTGTAAAACTATTTTCGAAAAATGTAAATATTGTTTGAAAAATCTTTGCAAAATGGCATTCAAACATTTGTAAATATTTGCAAAAATTATTGTGTACTATAGTTTTCAAAATTGTTTCCAAATAAATTAAGGAATAAATGCATCATTAAAAGAGAATAAAATGTATATATAAATAAAATCCTTTATCAATTATAGATACCTATAAAATCACTTTGTATAAACATATAAATCCTGTAAATTCTTAATTCTTTTAAATAAATAAAAAGAAGCACGCCCGTGTAAATAGTTGTACATATTTTATACTTTGTGTCAAAATTCTTTTGTAAAATTCTTTGTGTAAAAAATTCTCTTTGTTTTCAAATTCTTTGAAAATTTTTCCATCATTCTTTGCATCATTGTGCATAGCATTCAAATTCTTTTCAATTGAGCTTGATGATTGAACAAAGTCCAATAAAGTCGAAGATTGGAGCTTAGTCGGACCTTACTACCCTAACTTCACTAGAACCTTAAGGGAACTAGGTTTAAGGTACTTCTGGTCCATTAGGACGTAATTCCTTTGAGACTCGGGGCTAGGTACAAGTCACCTCAACTGACTAAACAGAACTTTTCGAGATCTTGTCGGCGGTGACCTAACTTGGACACTTGCACCTTTCACTTAGCTCGACTCAGTTGGAGTGGTGAGGGGGTTGGATTTGCCGGTCTGAGATGCACACGGGTGGAAACATTCATCCTCGTCTAGGGAGGGAAATGTACCCCAACCTGGTCCGGTTCCAATGAAGTCTAAAGACAGGAGAGTGTGGGTTGAAATAAAACTTCAAAAGAGGGATAGTCTTCTAGATCAAGAGGAAAAAACTCCTTTTGTAATGCTGCTATGAATAGTCTGTTTGAAAAAAAACTCCAAAAAAGTGTACAGGCCTGAAAATAAAAATAAAAATGCCTGCCAGAATATGTATATATGTTGTACAAAAAATAAGCAAGCTTGAGCATCAAAGTTATACCATGTGAGCCTGTAGCTGGATGACTTGACTACATTGGTCATGCATCCAGAATAGGTAGTTGCACTGGCTAACACCCATTCTTTTCTTCACCTCCTCCTCTTGAGTTGGATGTCACTTGAACTTAGAAGGGAATACCCCGCTCCTCGAGGGCGGAGTGTTGGACTGGGGAATCATTGGGTTTTCATTAGAAAAGTCAGTTCCTTTGTCATTTCAGTTGGGGAGAACCACTCTCACTTACACTGTACAAGTCAGCTTCATAGTCATAAGGGTTCGCGTATGATGTAGGCTAGTTATGACCTGGCTATTAAGGTGGTTTGAACTGAGTTCTGTGACTCTAGAGGGATATTGTGTTCTAATTTGGTTCCCGACCAGGTTCCATACACATTCTCACATTAAGGTCTAACCTGAGCTCCGAACTTTGATTTTGTAAGGACAAATTTTACGACTGAAAGCAACTCTATTCATCCTTTCTTTTTTCTTTTTCTTTTTCTTTTCTTCTTCATTATTTACTTATTGCATAAGTGTTTGCTAGGGACTAGCAAGGCAAGTAAAGGGAGGTGATGAATCTCTATTTCATCACCTTTATTCTATCATTTTGGCCTTAAAAACCCTAGCTAATGAATGTAAGTGGCATTAATTTGTACAAAATAGCATCCATTATTTATTACATTTATTATGTAAATAATACTGTTTTTAATGCCAAATTTATAGAATAAAGAGAAGAAAAGAAAATTGAATAAAATATTGAAAATATTTTATGACCCTAAATCCCAAGACCAAGTCAAGAATTGAGTTGGTCGATAAGAAATAAAGTAGGGGAGATCAGGGCCAAAAATACAATAAAACCCAAATTCCTAGATTCATTATTTATTCATTTTTGATGCCCATTTTATTCTTTATTATTCATTCATCAAATAAAGAAACTTTGAACATGAAAGTTGTAGACAATAATGTAAATAAAAATACAAAATTGAGTTTGTACAAAAATAATACACAGTGTTCATCTTATACACAAAATAAAAAGCTAGAAACCAAACTTCACAAACCCATATCTTTTCAATAAAAACTCAAAACATAGCAAAATCCCTCTAATTGTATATAACTTTTCAAAAGCTATTTAATGGTGGTGGTTTTATAATTTTTTTGGAGTTACTGGGTAAAAATTAGGTTTTGGGCCCTCATTGTACATTCTACCGATTAAAATAATTAATTTATTCATTACTTATTATTTTTACAAATTATTATTTTTATAATTTTGTAAATACTATTTATCACACATGTATGCTAAAACTAGAATAAAACCATGAAGAAAATGAAAAATAAAATAAGTTTGCACGAATACATAGACAAAATACCTATGTTTTCTATATGTACATAAATAAAAGGGAAATACATTCTTTCATTCTTTTATTCTATATATTTTTCTAATATGGTAAATATTATACATATTCTATTAAAAATACAAAACTAAAATAAAACTCAACAAAATACATTAAAATAAAAACATGAATATAAAACATAGGTAAAATACCTATGAATATACTCACATAATAAACTTATCTATTTATTTAAGTGCACGGATTACATCACAAAAAATAAAATAAAAATATATTTATACTCACAAAAATAAGTTATAAATATATAAAATAATAGAATAAAATAACAAAATAAAATATACAAAATAAAAATAAAAATGTACAAAATATAGGTAATTATATCTATAAATAAGCCCTTAAAACGAAACTTGTAATAAAATATACCAAAAAATATATAAAAATCATAATAAAATACTACATAAAAAATAAATATTTTTTATTTTATATTAAAAAATTAATAAAATTTGTCTACTATTTTTAATTAATTATTCTTTAATTAAAATTCATGTTTTGTCGTTTTGTGGTCTGCGTGGCCCAATGGCTGCGCAGGGACTGTTGACCTCTGGTCAACTGTCCCATCTGCTACCTGGCCCGTCAGAAATGTCTATTCCCCCAACTTCTGCCCTTTTTCCCGCTAGATTGGTCGATCAATCGACCTCACTTCCTTCGGAGAAAATCATCATGGATCATCCATGATCCACGCTAGATCATTGTATAATATGTACATGACTCTGATTCATCGATCGAGGTCGGTCAATAAGGGTGTGTCAAAAAGTATATAAATAAAACCCCCTAGTCTCCTTCCAATTTTGGTCACCATTAGAGCCCTAGGAGCCCTCACCTTGGATCCCAATCATCTTCTCGTGACAGGAGGAGGTGTTGCGTGCTTCGGTGAAGCTCGAGGGGGCTGGGGTGCACCCAATGTTTCTTCTTCGGTTATTTTGTGTATTTTAGGTGTAGGTTTAGTTTGCAGTCACTAGTTTAGGAATTAGTAAAGTAAATTTGCCTTAATTAATTCGCCCGTACTTCACCGTAGTTGAGCTCCGGCAAGCTCCTCTGCACATCACCATCACCGCTCTACCGCTTTACTCGCTTCCATCTTCATCTTTATCACCTCCCGATCATTCCTCGTACCTCCAATCCACCTGGACCGTCTTGGTCCTGCGAAACAAGGATTTCCTCCGTCGCGTCGCTGGAATCTTCTCCACCCCACCTCATTCCTTGCGTATCCAGCATCAAGTTCGATCGAGGAGAAGCCCCTCGAGCAGTGTTTCCTTCCCTTGCAGGTTGGGCGCATAAAGAAGCACTAGGAGCCGATTTTGAAGACTGCTAGAGGTACCTGGGGCTCCTCTCCTTCCCTGACCTCGCTAAGGAGCTCCGATTGCCTTCGCACCATTCTGATGCCTCCAAGAGATAGAGAGACCAGACAGGAAACCATTGGGACACTTTGGAGCAGCGAAGAACGGCGGGAGAGGGAGATACCGTCGGAGGAAGTTCGCCCAGGCGGACCTTCTTCCCTGTTCTTCCTCAGGCCTCCCCTGTTGTTGGATAAAGAAGGTGCCCCCAGTTCTGATCAGAGCCGTTGGATCGAGCCACACGGTAACCGTCCGATCGCATCCAGTGATCTAATCCTTATCGTCCATCGCGAAGCATCATCGATCGTTGGATATGTGACATGTGGCAAGTAGAGAGGCCAACACCGTTGGATGGCGCACATATATGGGGTAAATTGCACATTTGGCCCTAGCATTTTTTTATTTATTATTTAGCCCTATAAATAAAGTTAGTTGTTTAAAATAAAATGGATATTTTGCAAATGACCCCTTGTATTTATTTTATTTGCTTTTGGGTCCAATCCATTTCACCTCACGTGTCGTCCCACGTGAGGTGGCGAAATTGCATGTATACCCATGCGGGTTTGTGTATTAATAAAAAGTCCAATAAATTGAATTTAATGTTATATATTTTGTGAAAATTGCTGAGAGCCCCCTAAACTTTTTCGTAATTGCATTTTGGTCCCTCCCAACGTGTGTCACGTGTTATCCCATGTGATGGGTAATTTGCATGAGCAACTTGGCAAGTTTTGTAATTAAAAATTAGTCTATAAAAATTAAATATACGTTTTAAATTTGTGGCAAATTTGCACAGAACCTCCAGACTTTAATTTAATTGCGAAAATGCCCCTGCTAGGATATATATTTTTGTGTGGTTTATCTAATTATTAGAAATACCTAACGAGCTCTTAAAAATACAAAAAAATAGGGACAAATACTTCATATCATACACATTCACGCCCTTATTTTTAATTGGTAATTTTTGAATTTTATCCATTTACTAAATTAAAAAGGAGCCTAAATAATCCCTGTCTATATTTTAAAATACCCAAAAAATATAAAAACTTTTTAAAAAATTGCAAAAAAAATATATATGGTATATTTTGATATTTATTGAGTCCAGAAAACAAAAAAACTAAAAATAAGAAAAATAAAATTTAAGAAAATCAGAAAGCTTCAAAATCCAACAAAAAATATAAAAATTCTACAAAAATATCAAAAATATGTTTTTCTATTTTATAATTATCTATATGTTACTATTTATCTATTAAATTTAATTTGGGTAATTTTGGATTTTTTTAAAACCCAAATCAATTTCAATTTATTTATTAATCCCATATTTGGAATATTTTTTGACTTTAAAAATACATAAAAAATTAGCAAAAATTTCTAAAAAATATACAAAAACATTAAAAAATAAATTTATTAAAAACCCCAAAACAATATATTTTCTTATTTTTATCTATATTTAATAGTATTTATAACTATATTACTATACATTATATGTACAAGCCTTATATAGGCTACATTGTTTATATAAAAAATATAAAAAAGATAAAAAGATAAAAAGAAAATACTAAATCAGAAAATTAAAAATCAAATAAAAAATTTATAAAACCAAAAATAAAAAATTATAAAAACAAAAAACCTATAAATAGAATTATATAAATTAATGACTTGGTTGTAAATCGATAATTGTAGGCTGCCATTTTGCTCTTTGTGGTTAGACCTCTACATGCTTGCCTGCTATGCACTTTATTGTAGAGAAAATAAATTTTAATTCCACGTTTTTGCCATGAATTGTTTTATTCATATTGTGGGTTATCTGTTGATTGATCCAAGGTCTTCGTCGGTCAGCGGAGCGACTACATTCCCGTCTTGTGTGGATTGCACGACCGACGATTATTTTTGTGGTTATCAGCGTACAGGGTGAAGGAGGAAGCTGATGGTTCCATTAGATACAAGGCTCCACTAGTGGAAAAGGGCTTTCGGTAGAAAGCAGGAGTTGATTTCACATATATCTTTGCACCTGTTGTAAATTCCTCAACCATAAGAGAAGTATTAAGCATTGTTGTAGCCGAGAACCTACATTTGGAGCAATTGTATGTTAACATTTCTCCATGGAGATCTTGAGGAGGACATCTACATGCAACAACTAGAGGTCTATGTAGCTACTGGAAAAGAAGACATGGTGTGCAAGCCCACAAAAAGCCTTTCTGACTTGAAACATGCACTAAGACAGTGGTACAAAAGGTTCAAATAATATTTACACGTATATAAAGACTCAACCCCATTTTTTTGCTTTTGATCATGATTTCCCCTCATAACCCCAATAGCTAGCCACTACGTTGAGTTTGAGTGATAGGAAACACTCTGCAAACCTTGTCGGTGTGGATGATGAACGTGAAATCCGCCTCTTTAATAATCGATAATTGTAGCATAGGAGACGAATTTCGGTCGATCAAAATACCACAATCTGTGAATGTTGTGGAGTATTTTTACTTGGAAAGTATACCAAGGTCGAACTCAGGGAACGGTGATTTTTAGTTGCATGGTTTTTAAATCAAAATAAATAATTAATCAATGTTTGGTTAATTTCTGCGTTGAGAATGTACAATGCAATGAGATGCAAATGTGATGCAAGGAAAATAAACAAAAGAGATTATGCCCAAGATCTGTGATTTGAAACGTGTTAAATCCTTCAATAATATGATCAATAATTCCTTAAAATCACATCACAGATCAAAAATTATGTCCAGAAATATGTATCAAAATAACTCCATAAGCAGGTAGAAGGAAAATAGTTCTGAGAGACAATCCTGCAAATTACTTGGATAAGACATTTGATTCTATAGATAAATCATTAATTTCTGATCGAAGCCTCAATAAAATTGATCCTATAAAAGAATGAGAGATCAATATCTATCTTTCATAAAAGCACCCCTGTAAGAATTGATTCATCAATTCATCCATGAAAATTGCAGGACAAATATGTCAACTTTTAGCCTGCAAGAGTCAACAATGATCCTTAATAATAATTCTCAATAAACAACCTCAGATATGTTCACAAGCTATGCTAAATGGTAGAGCATGAAAATAGCTTCAAAATGACATATTAATTGCTCAAAACGGAGTTCGTATGAAAAAGATATGATAAAAAGAAGTTTCAGAGATTAAAATGTAATTAAAATAAAGTTCGTATGAAAAAGATATGATAAAATGAAGTTTCAGGGACTAAAATGTAATTAAAATAAAGTTTTTCCTTCAAACAGGTCCCTAGAAGGACTTATCAACAATTTCTAAAAGTCGGCGGGGCCCTGTTGTAATTTACCCTTGGTAGGGGTATTTTTGCATTATCAGAAACTTCCATGGGGGTCCGTGCAATTTTTCCATGTGCACGTGTGTTGCACGTGCGCCCTGAGGCTCAGGCAAAGGGGATGAGGCTCGGGACTCCCAAGCCTAGATGGAGGCTTGTTGGAGGCTTGGGGGACCGAGGTTGATGCTTGGCGGGCGGAGCTGAGGTCCTGGCGATCCGAGGCGGAGGTTTGGGGAACCGTGGGGTCGATGCGCAGGCGCGGGCGAGGAGGAGGTTCGGGGCGGAGCTTCGACGTAACCGAGCCTACGGGGTGGCTTCGGTTGACCCGAGCCTAGAGGCTGGAGGTCGAGGCTCGGAAGGGGGGGTGGTTGAACCAGGGCCATTGGATCAAGGGCTTGTGCTCTGATCCAACAGCACTTGTACATTGGAGGGTGATGGGGAGAGTGACGGAGGCGGAAGCCACGCATGACAGTGCGGCCGAGGTACGGCGTCGCACGTGCGCGACGTCTGCGGGCGGAGGGCAAGATATGGACGATGGCGAGGTGCCCTCAACTGGTCGAAACATGAACGGAGGGGCTCACGAGTGGCGAGCTGCAGTGGCGGGAGCGGCAGTGAAGTGCGATCTCGACGGAGGAAGGAGACGATGGAGAGGGTGCTCGGGGATGAGGTGGCGACCAAGCGTGATCGGCGAAGACGGTGTTGAGAGGCTGGCGAAGGCAGAGCGCAGAGGAGCGAAGGCTTCTCTGTTCCTGCAAGGGGTTAAGGCAGAACAAAAGAGAAAAGAAAAGGGGTGGAGCCACGGTCGACCAGGAGGTAAGGGAACCGAGCTCCGGCCTGTGCGAGGCTAGAGAGGAGGGAGAAAGGGTCGTTGCTCGAGGCTGAAGGAGCCGAGCTTCGACAAGCTTGGATACCTACTACAGCTGTGCGACGGCTGGATCACGCCACCAGGAGGAGTGCGCCGCTGTCACCGGCGTTCGTGGAGAAGGGCGGATAGTCGGAGCTGCTGGCGAAGGAAGGAGATAAATAGGAGAGAGGTGGAAGGCAGTTACTCGAGAGAGAGGATGGCTTCGTAATGGCCGGAGAAGATGAAGGGGGCGGTGGCGCGTAACGGCCGAGCGGAGGTGTGCGGGTGGCGTTACGCGCAGGGGGGTGGGGGGGGGGAGGAAGAACGTCCGGAGGAAGAAGAGGGTCACGTGCGCAGCACGTGACCCGGGGGGAGGGGCACCAAAAAATTGTTGATTTTGAAGAGGAAAAAGAGATAGAAGAAGACCTCGGACTGAAAAATTTCCTTCACAAAAATTGTTTGTCTTGACGAGATCTACAACTTTCATGAAGGACTCCTGAGCAAAAGAGGTCATTTGTGCGAAGTGGTCTTTTTAGTGGTTCTCCATGTGTATGGAAAACCAGATTTTTGGGATTTTGTAATTTTTTGGTGGTTTTAGAGAGGATAAAAATCTAGAAAATTTATGATAAAATACAAGAAAAATAATTACACACTAATCTAATTTTTTGGATTTTTTAATAAATAAGAAAATAGGAAAATAAAATAGAAGTAAGAAACACACAACTTTTGTACAGACTTACAACGAACACTTGGACTCGGTCAGTTTCTTTGATTTCAGTTTGAATCTGGAATTGGATTTTTGTGTCGCTTAATAAAACTTTCATCAAAGAACACAAATGAAGAAGAAATAAATTAAAAGGGTTAATTATGTACATAAAAATTCAGGTCAAAAAATACAAAAAGTCAAAATGCGTAAAAGAGGCCCAAACCCAACCTTTCACATATGAGCTCCGAATTTTATGAAATTGGTCTTATTTTGAAGGTATTTGAAAATGGAGTACTTTAAAAGTGAGTAGACCAAAATTGGACACTGTATGAGGGAGATATGCTCATTTCAGTCTGTCAGATGTGAAATCAGACTTTGGGATTATTTGACACTTATTGAAGTTAGTAATTTTTTTGTATTTTTTATTTAATAAGGTGTAGTATTATCTACACAATGGAGGTGGTTTAGGGTCAATTGGAGTTAGGATGAATTAATTAATTAAAAAGAAGTAGTTAGTGGCTTTTTGGGCTAATTTACACGGGATTTTTAATTCAATTTATGCATGATGAAATGCAAATATTATTCACACATGTATGGATGCTAATAATGCTCTATTAATGATTAAATGCATATGAATGTTGGGGAACAAAGCCTAAATGACCAATTTTAGTATGATGAATACGGGATTCATCATACCCCTTATACTTAGACCATGCTCGTCCCCGAGCATGAATGAATGACTTAGTTGATACATCCCTGACTGTGCATGTGAATTTTCAAAGCTTAATTCATAGAAGACCCTTAATTTGAGTGATCCTAAAATTCCGGGCTTAACCATGATTTAATCAAAAGGAATCCAACTTATCTAATTTTCAGACTCTCTGTTTGAACAAATAATATAAGGATATGATTTTTAGTGTACTGCATTCATTAGAGTCAAGTCGAGGTATCACCCAAAGTTTCAATCCAAGAGACTCTCCTCTAAAACAAATCCTCGACACTAGGGAATAAGTCTTTTCTTGCTTACCGTCTTATTAGTTTGTCAGACTTGAAAGTGTAGATGTATGGCCAGATGATGGAGGGCATAGGATTGTGTCTGATTTTCTCTCCCTTACCTTGGAACAAGGTGCCTCTCGAGTGCCTTATTAGTCAACACAAGTATATTTTTATTTTGTTGATCAATGTGTCCGTCAAGAGAATTTGGAGTCTTCTGCACTTGTTTTTCTGGGAGTACACTGGGGTGTGTCTCTTTGAGTATCTAAGATACCTTCGACACCCAGACTTGTATCGCTTACGATGCATAGCCCTTTTTGTGGTGTCAGCTCGACTCCTTGGTCCATAATTAGCGCTTGGTCCAAATGGACACTTTGAAAATGTTTGGGAGCGCTCGCCATTGGTGGAAGCTCATTTAGAAATTGACTTTGATGATAGAGCATTTCTTTTGACATTTCTTTTTTTTTCTTTTGTTGGCTAGCTCCACTGCTTTTACCAAAAGTTGGCGCACACTGATCAATAATTTTCATTAAGTTTCATCACACCCTGGCACTTAGGTCAATATCAAAAAGATAGCATATGAACTTGTTTACATACTGGCTAGATTTTTACTGACACTCAGGTTTTCTGAAGCCTTCATTAACTTTATCCCATCCTCGAATATCATCAGATCGGGTCTAAACTCAAATCTCTAGCCTTAGTTCCTCAAGTGATATCTCAACTCATATCATCAATCATGCTGTTGTGGGAGTGATTGTGTTGATCATATTCTTTTTTGAAGGTAGAGATGAAGAGTGCAATATAGCGCTCAAATCTTTCAAACTAGGGAAGTGTGGATTATTAAGTTCAAACCCTAATGACTAAGGCAGGCTAACTCAGAATCTCAAGATCTCAGAAATAAAGTGTCCTCAAAAATCCTCAAGCCTTGAGTGATGGTGAATTGGTGTCAGGAATATATCAACCAAGGAATGCATGAAATGCTTGATGAAATGCAAGACCATGAGTGATGATTTTTTTTCTTCTTTTTTTTAATGCAAAAAGTTTTTTTTATTTTGTTTTTTTATTTTTTGAAAAATAGGTATTATACACACTACTTGTACCCATCCCCGATGTTTGATAAAAACGATTAAAGTACGAGCTATGGATAAAGTAGATAAAATATATACAAACACACCCCCCTATACTTAGCTTGTGCTATGTCCCCATGGCACAAAGTGAAATGTTGACATAGCTTGAACTAAATATAGATGGGTCTAAAATAAAAGAAGAGAAGTGATGTATAAACAATGAAATCGGTCCCTAAGTATCGGGGGATCGAGAGCGGGTAGATGGATATACAGAGAGTGTAGGTTCCAGAGAGGTGGTTTATCTGGGCACATCAAATCTTTCGTCAAAGTCTATGCCCTGAGTGAAGGAGATCTGTTCAACTTGTACTAATTGCTTGTTGGATTCGACAAAATGTTTAAGTAGCTGACCGTTGACTATAGATGTTTGCGTGCTATCTGCGGTCTCTGAGATCTCAACACTCCCATTATTGTGTAACTCTCTTACAATGAAGGGTCCGTCCATTTTGATTTCAATTTACCTTGGAAAATTTTCCATTTTGCATTAAATAACCAGATCTTTCTGCCTGGGACAAAGATCTTTGTTCGAATGTTCTTATCATACCATATGTTTACTTTGTCCTTGTAAATAGTGTTATTTTCATAAGCATGATTTCGGATTTCAGATAGTTCATTCAAATCCATCTCTCGGTTCCTTCTTTCCTTGGTGATAGTTCCAATTAATCTTTTTGATTGCCCATTCTGATTTATGCACGAGTTCTGCAAGCAAATGGCATGGCTTTCCATATACCATTCGAAATGGGGAGGTGCCCAGTGGGTCTTATAAGCCGTCCGGTAAGCCCATAGAACTTAGTCCAGGAGTTGGGACCACTTCTTCCTATCAGGGCGGACGAGCTTCTGCAAAATTCTTTAACCTCCTGTTTGACACCTCGGCCATGCCATTGGATTGTGGATGGTAAGGAGTAGCGACACGGTGCTCGATGTTGTATTCCTTAGTCAACTTCTTCACCTCCGATTGACAAAGTGGCTTCTCCCATCAGATATTAAAACTTTTGGAATGCCAAACCTTGAAATAATATTACTTTCAAAAACATGCAAACAGTTTTGCTATCTGCTGCTCGAGTAGGGATAGCCTCCACCCATCTAGATAAATAATCTACTGCGAGAAGAACATATTCAAATCCTTGACTATTAGGGAATGGGCCCATAAAGTCAATGCCCCATGCATCGAATACATCACAGATGATTACTGGTTGCATAGGCATGGCATCTTTGGAACCAATGGTTCCTCCATTCTCTGACAGACAGGGCACGACCTGACAAAATTGTAAGCATCTTTAAACAAGGTCGGCCAGTAAAATCCACATTGTAATATCTTCTCAGCGGTCCGATCCCAGAAACACCCACGATGGTGGCCGATATTGATACACTACAAGCGTCCACATCACAACAAGAAGCATCACTGAGGGGACCAGATGCGAGCAACATCATTGAACTACCTGAACTCAAAACATTGCCCCCTACGCTTAAGTATGCCTTCCTTGCAGGAGAAAAGGGACGGTTTTCGGTCATTATCAGTTCACATCTGACCGAAGAGCAGGAGATTTGCCTGCTTAATGTTTTGGAGAAAAATCGCAAGGCTATAGGCTGGAGATTGTCTGATCTCCCAGGGATAAACCCAGCCCCGTGCTGATTTGATGAACGCGAAATCCGCCTCTTTAATAATCGATAATTGTAGCATAGGAGACGAATTTCGGTCGATCAAAATACCACAATCTGTGAATGTTGTGGAGTATTTTACTTGGCAAGTATACCAAGGTCGAACTCAGGGAATGGTGATTTTTAGTTGCATGGTTTTTAAATAAAATTAAATAATTAATCAATGTTTGGTTAATTTATGCGTTGAGAATGTACAATGCAATTGAGATGCAAATGTGATGCAAGAAAAATAAACAGAGGAGATTATGCCCAAGATCTGTGATTTGAAACATGTTAAATCCTTCAATAATATGATCAATAATTCCTCAAAATCACATCACAGATCGAAAATTATGTCCAGAAATATTTATCAAAATAACTCCATAAGCAAGTGGAAGGAAAATAGTTCTGAGAGACAATCCTGCAAATTATTGGGATAAGACACTTGATTCTATAGATAAATCATTAATTTCTGATCGAAGCCTCAATAAAATTGATCCTGAAAAAGAATGAGAGATCAATATCTATCTTTCATAAAAGTACCCCTGTAAGAATTGATTCATCAATTCATCCATGAAAATTGCAGTACAAATATGTCAACTTTTAGCCTGCAAGAGTCAACAATGATCCTCAATAATAATTCTCAATAAACAACCTCAGATCTGTTCACAAGCTATGCTAAATGGTAGAGCATGAAAATAGCTTCAAAATGACATATTATATGCTCAAAACGGAGTTCATATGAAAAAGATATGATAAAATGAAGTTTCAAGGACTAAAATGTAAGTAAAATAAAGTTTTTCCTTCAAACATGTTCCTAGAAGGACTTATCTGCAATTTTTTAAAGTCGACGGAGCCCTGTTGTAATTTACCCCTTGTGGGGGTATTTTTGCAAAATATAAAACTTCCAGGGGTATCCGTGCAATTTTTCCACGCGCACGTGTGTTGCACATGCGCCCTGAGGCTCAGGCGAAGGGGCTTAGGCTCGGGACTCCCGAGCCTAGATGGAGGCTTGTTGGAGGCTTGGGGGGCCGAAGCTGATGCTTGGCGGGCGGAGCTGAGGTCCGGGCGATCCGAGGCAGAGGTTTGGGGACCCGAGCCTGTGGTTTGGGGTCGAGGCGCAGGTGCGAGCGAGGAGGAGGTTCGGGACAGAGCTTCGGCGTAATCGAGCCTACGGGGTGGCTTCGGTTGACCCGAGCCTAGAGGCTGGGGGCCAAGGCTCGGAAGGGGGTTGGCTGAACCAGGGTCGTTGGATCAAGGGCTTGTGCCCTGATCCAACGACATGTATACGTTGGATGGTGATGGGGCGAGTGACGGAGGCGGAAGCCGTGCACGGCGGTGCGGACGAGGTGCGGTGTCGCGCATGCGTGACGTCTACGGGCAGAGGGTGAGCTGTGGACGACGGCGAGGCGCCCTCAGCCGGTCGATACACGACCGGAGGGGCTCACGAGCAGCGAGCTGTGGTGGCAGGAGCGACGGCGAGGTGCGATCTCAGCGGAGGAATGAGACAATGGAGAGGGTGCTCGGGGATGAGGTAGCGATCGAGCGTGAACGGCGAAGACGATGTTGAGAGGCTGGTGAAGGCGGAGCGCGGAGGAGCGGAGGCTTCTCTGTTCCTGCAAGGGGTTAAGGCAGAACAAAAGAGAAAAGAAAAGGGGCGGAGCCACGGTCGACCAGGAGGTAAGGGAACCGAGCTCCGGCCTGTGTGAGGCCGGAGAGGAGGGAGAAAGGGTCGTTGCTCCAGGCTGAAGGAGCCAAGCTTCGGCAAGCTTGGATACCTGCTGCAGCTGTGCGACGGTTGGATCACGCCACCAGGAGGAGTGCGCCGCTGTCAACGACGTTCGTGGAGAAGGGCGGATGGTCAGAGATGTGATGAATACTCATTCATCACTCTTTATTCTTATATTTTAGCTACAAAAGCCTTTGTAAATGCATGTATATATTTGTAAATATAAATAATTACCAAAAGCATGCATGGTGTAAAAAGTAATAATTAGCATGTTTTTGTGCAAAAATAAAAGAATAAAGATTAAAAAGAAAAGGAGGGAAATATTTAGAATAAATATTGAGCAACCTAACCCAAGGGAGGGCTCAGCATGGGCCTGACCGCATAAAAGCCAAAGTAGAGGGAGATAGGGGCTCATGTGTGTAAGTAGACCTGTAAATAAATAAATATATTCTCCTCTAAAAAATAGAATAAAATGGCTTGTATATATTGTGTATATATTTATATTTATAAAATCCAAATAAAAATTGAAAAATTAAAAAGAAAGATAAAAACATTCACATGTAGATATTCATCATGTACATAGCCACTCCTATATTTATTTCACCTTATAAATAAATAAAATTAAATTTCATAAAATTTGTAAATATTCTATATTTTATGATGTAAATAAATAAAATAGAAACAATTAAAACAAAAACAAAATAAAAAGAACAAAATAAAAAATTATAAAGTACATTGTAAGTATACCATGTATATATATGTACATATGTATTTATTTCACCTATGTATATAAATAATAAAAAATAAAAATATCTTTTTATTCCTAATTTTATGATATAAATAAATAAAATATAAAATAGGAATAAAAATGTATAAAAATAACAAATTAAAAAAATCAAAAATTAAAAAGACATATTGTACATATACCTATATATAGCTATATAGTGTAAATACCTCATTTTTATTTTGAAAAGTTAATTAAAAATCACTAAAAAATAGAAAATATTAAAACAAAAATATTTCATGTTTTGAGTTTTAATTAAATCGGCCATTTGCCATTTTTAATTTAATTTCTAATTCTTTTCCAGGTGGCAGCCTCCCATTGGTCCAGGGGGGTTGTTGACCGCCCGGTCAACTCCCCCCCAAAACCACCTCTCACAGGTATTAGGCGGGCGACCCGATTTCTCCCGATTATTGCGCCTAAACCCGAACACCTCACACTTAAACCCCAGGTTCGTGTCACTCACCTCACATCCGACACCTTCGCCGGCACACCCGCCTCGGGGTCCGCGCTCCACATTGCCCTACCCGATCAAATCTTGCCGGACCTGCACCCATATAAAGGCTGAGCTCCGCCACTTCATTCCGCATCTTTGGATCGTCATTCCTCCACCCAGTGACCTCCACCTTACGCGCGAGAGTGACAGCTTGCCCCGGAGGTGTTGCAGCGAGGCTGAGGGTGCTCGAACCACTGATCCGGCGAGCCAGCGTCACCGTGCTCCGCCCAGAGCAGGAGCTCGAGCCTCGGACGATGATGGTCCTCGAGGCAAGGACCCAGAGCACCAGCTGCTCTTCCCTAGTCGACTCGACCACCCAGGTAGCTTAGATTCTTTCCCATTTTCTCTGATTTCGATTTAGCCCCAAATCGCCCCGTCGCCGACCACCTTCGATTCCGGTCACGTTCGCCTCCCATTCGATCATCGGAACCCCCCATCGCACTCGCCTTCTTTCCTCGCACGTATACGCCCCTCCGCTCAACCCAGCTCGCACAGGAGCTGGGGATTCGAGCTCCTCCGTCCACCCCTCGCCGGAACTCGACCACCACGCCTCACCGTTCACTATCACCACGCCTAACGGGGTCGAGGCAGCTTGCCCACGACCTGCGAGTTTGCTGATGCACTTTGCAGGTACATCCAAGCCCATCTGAGGGCTTGGACCATTTGGTCCAGCAGCTCCGCCTCCGCCGGACTCGCCAGAGATCCTCGGAGCTCCGTCGAGTCATCGGAGGCTACCGTTCGACGCGGAGGGCTCGCAGCTCCCTTCTCCAATCATCATAGGCCTTCTAGGAGGAGACCAGCGCCGTCACGAGCCCGGCAAAGTTCGTCGGAGCCCAGTTCTTCCTCCATCCTTCAGAGACGTCCGATCGACCCCGAGCTCCAGATCTGATCCTGTTCGTCCATTAGAGGAGCCGCACCGACCGCCAGATCCTTTGAGGTTCGATCTCCACCATCGATTCAGCGAGGTTCAGCCACCGCGCCTGTCCATCGTTGGATCTTCCACGTGGCAGCGCCTGGACCGATCGATCAGCATTGAAGAACCAGCGTTGGGCGCCACCCCTTCTCAGCCGTTCGATCCACCACGTGGCACCCATCCGTCGGCTTGCATAATAAAGGGTAATTTACACCTTAGGCCCTTAGTTTAGTTTGATTTCAGTTTAGTCCTGTAAATATTTTTAGAATTTTATTTACGTTGGGTACTTTTGCATGTTGGACCCTGTCTTGTTTGCTTATTGCATATATACCCCTGTGTGTGATGTAGCACGTGCATCGACACGTGCCTTTTTGGGATATTTGCATAGTTAGCCATGTAGTTCCTGGATGTTATGAAATGAATGAATACTTTTGGATATTTGCAGATATGCCCCTGTGAGTAGTTTTTATGCGCATGTACGTTTTATTTGTGGGTAAGTTACACTCAGGTCCTCGAACTTTTGGTACCTGTTACCAATTAGTCCCAGAACTTGGTTTTGTTTGCAAATAGGTCCCAGTGTGCCCTAGACACACGCCTCGTGCGTGACTTCGTGGGAATTTTGCACCGGACCCCTGGAACTTTGAGTAATTACGTACAGGTCCCTATGCACTGTACCTAGGTTTTATTTTTGAATAAAATATCAAACTTACTCCAAATTCCATGAAAATTGGAGACATGGCTCCTGCCATGTTGTAAAATTTTCTAGAATTTTTGGAGACATTTTTGCTTTTACTTGATATTTTAAAAAAATACAAACACCCTTTTTCCTTACTGTTTGATTTTAAAAATCACAAAAAAATATTAAAATTCGTCTAAAAATTACAAAAAATTAGCTAATGTTTCTTGTGTTGTGTTTGATTTTCTGACCAATTTTGGTCATTTTTCATTATATAAAACTCTTAAAAATTGAAAAAAAACCTAAATACTCATAAAAATTCTAATAAATAATATAAAAATCCAAAAAATAATTAAGGTGCCTAAATTTTCCTTGTTTCTTTCTCTTTACAGGAAAATTACCTCCATGCTTATTGGGGATTTTTAGATATTTTATCTAAGTCCCTTAAGCTCGGCTGGACAGTGCCTTCATTTTCTTGCATTGTTTTGTTTTTAGAAAATTAAATAAAAATCAGAAAAATCCCAAAAATCACTAAAACATTAAAAAATATAAAAACACACAAAAACATTTTATTTGAATTTTTGCTTGATTTTTGATGCATTAAATAAATTATTGAATTGCCTTGTTTCTTTGTTTTCCTCATTTTCTTAATTCTTTAAAAATAAAAAAAATTAATTAAAAACAATTAAAAATCCACCAAAAAACTTGTCTTTTATTTATTTCATTTTTGAGACTACTTCATAGGCCGCGAGGCCATCACGTGCTCCTTGTGTTCGACCCTGGTCGCTATACCAGGTTAAACTAATAGCAGGACCGCTATTTGATTTTGAGTTGATTTTATCTTGTTTGGTGGTCTCTTTTTCTCGATCGACCACCCGAGTGATTGAGGTCGCAACGACCGCTTGAGATACATCTGATTTACCTCGCTCGCTCGGTTTTTGTGGCCATCAGAATGGCGCCGTTGCTGGGGAGCGCGACTTAGTAGTTTTTTATTTTTCTTTTTCATTTTCCTTTTGTTTTATTTTTCACGGCTTTCCGCGGCTCTTTGTTTTTCTTTTATTTTTTGTTTTATTTTGTTTTGCTTTATTCTCTCTTTTTTTTGTTTTTGCTTGATTTCGAGTGTTTATTTTATTTGGCATTTTTGCACATATACCCTGTTTTATTTTCTTGCCATTATTTGATTATTTTATTGGTCTGACCACTTGTTTCTTTCTTGCGAGGACCCGAGGACCGAGGTGGTAGCTTTCGAGAAGCCGGCGCAACTGCGAGACTCGGAGGTGACTCCCTTCTGCACAGAGCCGCAGGAGAGCGTGAGAGAGAGGCTGAGTGGGAGAGGATTAGAGTAGGATTAGTTTAGACTTTATTTTTATTTGATTATTGTAATAATACAGGGACAGACTCAGATACTTTAGACTTGGCTTGACTAGCGGGTCTGTTTCCGCCGAGCACCGGTGTGCTCGGGGGACCCTTAGGTTTTTCGCGGCTTTTCGCGGTTTTGGTTTTCTTGCTGCCTTTTCGGTTTTCAGTGGTTTTTCTCGAGCCCCTAGACTTAGGATTTTCTGCTTGACTATGCCGTAATTAGTAGGATCCCCACAGCTAATTATCTGCATGTTCCTATAGTGCGATTAATTGGACCTACTAATAATTCATTAATAAAAATAACCGACTCACTCCCTTCGTAGCCTACGTGTCGTAGCCTTCCCTGCCAAGCGCTGCTCCTGAACCCGATGTGTCGGGAGGAGGAGGGGTAGACCGAGACCGAACCTTTGGCTTGAAGGATCGGTGACCAGTTAGACGGTTCTGCGAGTAGAATTGCTTGTTTAGGACTCGATTTTCATCGCTGCACCATATAGGTAGTTTATTTCAGTCTTTACATTTCTGCGCGGATCACTTGTATGTAGAGTGCT
The DNA here is from genome assembly GCA_037367405.1 of Ottelia alismoides. Classification (NCBI taxonomy): domain Eukaryota; kingdom Viridiplantae; phylum Streptophyta; class Magnoliopsida; order Alismatales; family Hydrocharitaceae; genus Ottelia; species Ottelia alismoides. The sequence continues at coordinate 4,010 of JAZKJV010001148.1, read as the reverse complement.
GGAGACATGTACGCATTTCTATCTTTGCATGCATCATTGATTTCATCGCGCATCGGCTTTTTCGTCTTCTCCCCTGTTTTTGACTTAATAATCAGGAGAACCGAAAAATTCGTTAGGCCTTTTTGTTTTTATTGAAAAATATTAAAAAGAAAAACCATAAAATTGGGACTGTTTAGCTATTGACCCTAAAAAACACCTGATCTAAAAATTTGTCTTGGGGAGAGCAACCCCCTCATTGATTGGTTTGCTTGTGCGAGAGAGTGACCCGTTCACTAGGTAGAGCCCTCCGATGTTATTTCCGACTGATTACCGACTCATTCGTGCGGGCCAGTCGGTTGGGGTAGCATCGGGTACCCCAGCAGGTCACGTAATCACTCTGATAGATTGTTTTTTCACCAAAATAAAATTTGACAAGATAATCCGACTGAGCCTTTACGGTCTCCAGCTCGCGTTGCGTTGGTGAACTGAGGGGTTTGTATTCTGATCATAGTTTCTCCAGATCCCATCCGCCTTACTCGCCAGATCACGATGATGGGTAGACGATCTCTTAGGCAGCCTCTGGCTGCACCGCTTTCGGGCGCGTCTACCCGTTCATCTAGGTTGGCTCGTGAGAGCTGAGACCAGCTCTCCGAGCCCGAGTATGATTCCGCCCTGTTCCCCCTCGACCCCCTTTCTTTCGGTTCTGAGAGACATGAGCCAGAGGAGAGATTGGCAGATTTATCAGCACCTGAGTTTGGCTCATTTGATTTTGCAGACGCCATGGCCGGCAATTCCGAGGATCGCTCCCGAGGTCCACAGCCTGAGCACTTTGTGTTGGACCAGGGCGCGATCAACTCCACCCTGATCGCCTCCCTCAAGACTGTTCAGCAGCAGTTGAGGGATCAGGGAGCATTCATGCTTGATATGAGGAGAGAGATGGAGCAGATGCGAGCAGAGAGAGACCAGAGGAGAGACGGGCCGAGGATCCAGATGATGCAGATGCAACAGCCGCAGCAGCAGCCACAGCAGCCGCCGTAGCCGCGGCAGAGGACCACCAAGACCGATGCGGGAGTTGCACAACCCCGGATCGACGCTGATGCACCACTGGGTCGTACTTCCAGCTATCCTGGGGGACTTCAAGTTCCCCCGAACACCTTGCAGTTACTCCCCGCTTCCACGGGCTCGCCACTGAGGAGCCCATCTCCACCTCCAGGAGTTCCTCATGATCTACAGTACTGTCCACGATCGTCAGGTGGACCAGGATATGATTTGGATGATCGCCTTCCCTTTTCCTTGGCAGACAGAGCAGCCACTTGGCTGAAGCACTTGGGGAAGTTTGTTTACACTTGGGAGCAGCTCCGCACCGAGTACTTACACAAGTACTATCCACTCGGGCGGACCAATGCAGCGAGAGCCCTCATCAGCAACTTCTCCATGCTCCCCAACGAACAGTTCCATGAGGCATGGGAGAGGTTTAGAGAGCTGACTGATCGATGCCCGCACCACGACATTTCGAAGCCCAACCTTGTGCAGAGCTTCTTTAGCGGGCTGACACCAGAGCTCCAGGGCTTGGTGAACGCTTCTTGTGGTGGGTCTTACTTTTGCCAAGGATCACGACCAGGTCTGGGCCATCTACGAGGAGATGGCCGAGAACTATATGTTTATGTCCCAGACCAGGTTGTACACTCAGGGCAGACCCCAGCAGCAGCCAGGACCCGTGCAGTACCAGAGGATAGCACGGGTCGATGCTGGTCCATCCAGTTCATCTGCAGTAGCAGCAGCACAAGCAGAGTCGTCAGCGGCGGACATGGGGATTATCAGCGAGAAGTTGGATCGGATGGAGCTGATAGAGAAGAAGCAGTGCCAGGGCATCACTCAGATGGAGCAGATGGCACAGATTCTGAGCGACATGAAGACCCAGCTCATGTGTCTCCAGGAGGCACAGATGGCTTCACAGCCCCGTCTTCAGTCGCGAGGCGATCACGGCAGCAGCAGCAGCTCACCCAGCACTCCAGCTCACACCAGCAGCCTAGACAGGTTCACCTTGTACAGGCGGAGCCGTACCAGCAGCCGCAGCCAACTTACCAGTCACCACCATCTCCAGACTTAAAGATGGTGGTATACCAGCCGGATCAGCCTCTGGCAGTACTCCCGCCAGCCCAGTAAGATGCAGAGCTGTTGATGGATGTCAACGGGATTTGGTATGACCGCCCTCAGCCTGGAATCCGACGAGACCATCCCGGATTCAGGTGGGGGAACGGAGGTGCCCAGCCCTAGCAGCAGCCATCTGGTCAGGGAGGCCAGTACAGTCAGCAGAGAGATCACCAGCCGCAGCAGCAGCCCCCAGTCTACCCTTCACAGCAGCAGCAGCAGTCATCCTACGTTCCTCGTCCCTATCAGCAGGGACAGTCTTGGAGGCGTGAGCAGCCTCACCAGCAGCAGCATCCACCACACCCATACCCTTCACAGCAGCAACCCAGTTCCAGCAGCCTCATTACCAGAGAGGCTACCCGTCGGGCTCTCATGGTCCACCATACAAGAGCCCTGCCTTGGATGACATAGCCCGCCTCCTCACGGACCAGCAGGCTACTTTCAGACGGGAGATGGACGAGTTCCGCCAGGAGATGCGGGACATTGTGAGAGGGAAGGCCGTCATCCCTGCCCAGATCGAGCCGAACCCCAACAGCCTGAAGCGGAAGTCTGAGCAGGTAGCTTACACTGAGCATGCCACTCCTAGTGATCCATTTGATGATATGTCTGCAGATCTTTTGATACTGATTTTGTCACACTTAGGAGCGGTAGGACACCAGCCGGCGGCGGCGCCTCGTCTGAGCGACATCACGAGGACACACCTAGGGCACCAGATGAGGAGCCAGAGCGCGGTACTGAGGCCGCGAGACGTCCAGTTGAGCCAGCCAGTGGTGGTACTGAGACCACCAGAGTTCATTCTGAGAGAGCTGTAGTTTTTCCTCATTCTGATGTATCTCGGAACCATGTTGTGAATAAAGGAAAAGGTTTGGTTTTTTCTAGTCCCACTATGGTGCTTGATGTATGTGCGGATCCGGTCGTCGAGCCGTCTAGACCTTTTCCTAGTCCTTCATCTGAGAAGGACCCAGTGATCCCCTTCCCCTAAAGCCCTTCAGATGGGAAGGGGAAGAAAAAAGAAAAAGATCCAAAAAAGAGAGAGCAGGAGGAGTTCAGCCAGAACATGATTGATAGATTTCACATACAGTTGACCCTTCAGGAGGCTTTGCAGCACATTCCCCTTCTTCAGCGTTCGTTGAGAGACAGGACTACAGTCAGGAGGAAGAGGAGGAACCACCACTCAGAGATCCATGTGCTGACGAAAGCCACGTGCTTCGTGATTCAGAACCGTCTGCCGGCCAAGAGGCCAGATTCAGGAGTCCCTTATGTCAGGTGTCACATTAGAGAGCAGAGATTCGATCGGACTCTATTGGATAGCGGATCGTCTATCAACCTCCTTCCGGCAGCCCTTCTCGTCCGCTTCGAGTTGGGCACTCTTAGACAGAGTAGGACAGTCCTTCAGTTCGTTGATTGATCTGTAGACGTTGTCGTCACTATTCAGGGCCCGAAATTCCGTGGACTTCGTAGTGTTGGACATGGAGATTCCTGATTCAGTGACCGATACCCCCATCATCCTCAGTCGTCCGTTCTTGGCCACAGCCAAGGCGGTGACTGACCATGATAGCGGGAAGGTATACTTTCGCGTCGAGGGCGAAAGTGTACAAATAGAGACGGTCGAGGACTACAGAGCCAGAGACAGATCATGCTTAGAGACCAGTTCAAATGCAGAGCAGCTGACAGATGCTGGGCTAGACATCCATCAGGACTGTGACTTTGTGATCACAGACGATGAGGCAGTATGGGCAGACCCAGCAGCACAGGCCATCCTCTCATTTCAGACACCGTTGATGCAAAGATGATAGCAGAGGAGAGCTTGGAGAGCACAGCCCTGGCTCAGGATACTTCAGTGGCCAGCAGAGCCGGTTCTTGACCGCGACACGGATTTA